>JAASGK010000420.1:0-24784 GCA_023334195.1 Globisporangium emineosum
CGAGCTGCGATTTCACCACGAGAGTGTTCTAATGACGTTCTCTAACATACTAAAAAAGCTCGTCCGCAAACACAAAACTCGAAAAAAATCCACATAATTTAATTTTGTTTTGCTGTCCTTAACTTTTTGACGTGCACTGTACGGTAAGCGACTTTCCCTTGTTACAGGATAGTATCTGTTATTTGTTGTTTCCAGTTCAAACAAATCGAAAATACTAATACTGTACAAGACAGAATAAAAAATAGACGGATTCTTTGGTGAAGCAGCAGACACAGAATAAAATGGACGCGGGAGGCGTGGTCGGCGCCAACATGGGCGTGAGCGTGGCCGAGGCGGCGGCGCATGCAGCAGTGGCCCACGCACAGGCACACGCCCAGGCTCAGGCCCAAGCTCAAGCGCAAGCACACGCCCACGCGCAGGCTCAAGCCCACGCGCAGGCCCAAGCTCAAGCTCAAGCACAAGCGGCGCACGCGCACGCGCAGGCGCAGGCGGCGGCGAACAACGCGTTCAACGTGAATGACGTGCACGGCAACGGTGGCGACATCGACTCGCTACTCTCGAACGACCCGGACGTGGGCGGCGGCGACAAGTTGCGGCGGCTGCTGGAGCCCTACGAGCGCCACCGCGCGCACGATCTCCGCGCCGAGTGCTACCGGCGAGGCATCCGGCCGATCAAAAAGGGCCCGAACGCGAACGACAATAAGAACGGCTATATTTTATTACTGCGCAAGCACGACGGCACGGCTGGCCCGAATGGCAGCCTCAGCGGCATGAGTGGCGGTGGCATGGGTGGGGGTGGCGGTGCGATGGCCATGCGCGACGACGATTTTGACAAACGACACGACGACGACGACGACGATGTGGGCGGCGGCGACAGCAGCGAAGATCAACTGCCGAGCCTCGCGAAGAAACGGAAGCTGCCGTCTGGGCTGCAGCAGCAGCAACAGGGAAATTCCGGGACCAACACACCCACGAATGGAGCGCCTGGCGGAAGCACAGGTGGTGGATCAGGCATCAATATTGGTGGCGGGGGGGCACACGTCACGGACCTCTCTGGGTTTTACGAGGGCACACAGCCGACGCTCGTGCCCGTGCTGCCCATGCAGTACACGAACATAGGGAAGCCAACCAGCAACCCGACGACAGACCTCGAGATCCTGAGCGGCATCGCGAACACATACACACAGAACACCACGGGTGACGGCCAGCTGTGCGGCACATGTCGAACAGTGGTCACCGACCAGCTCATGGAGTCGATCCGCCTAGGCAAGAACAAGATGCAGCTGCAAGAGTACCACAAGGTCATGGACCAGCGCGACCGCGACACGATCCACTTGAAAGAGGTGCTGCAGATTCTCACGGAGTTACGGAAGGCGTACCGGGAAGCGCAGTCCGACGGCATCAACCATGACCTGCTGGTCGAGCTCGAAGACGACATCGCGTTCTTTTTGGCACTAAAAGAGCGGACGAAAGAGCGCATGCGGCTCGCCATGCAGGACAGCAGCCGCGAGCGCTCAGGGGGAAACAAGGTGTCAAACAACAGCTCCTCCTAACCAGGGGGCAGTCGGACAATCGAGGATTCAAGTGGGTAGGCAAAATCAAGACAAGCGAGAGAGCACAAGATGGTTGGCCAACGTAGGCAAGAGCAGGACCGAACTCGAGTGTTGAAGATGATGAAGAAAACAAAGGCCGGTCGCTTATTTTTTATGGGAGAGCGACAATGCAGCATGTGATGAAGCGACGGTCTGCAAAGCAAAGAGAGTGAGAAGTGACATGCATGCATCCCCATCCATCATCTATCTATCCATTCACGACTCGCATGCACTCTGACATGACAGGGCTGAACGCGTGGTTGCATTCGGGTCTTCGATCATCCTCATGACAATGTTGAAGCAGTAGTGGAGCTCGCATGCGCATCCCTTCTGGACGAAGATATTTCTCCCTGGTGACAACTCAACTGATGTACTGGACGATACAGAGCTGAAGCTATAGTGTGATGCCAGTTGCCGACTTGATGTTTCTTCGACACGTTGCCCAAAAAGATGGCATAATGCAGCACGCACTTCAAGTGCCACCGCGTTCGAATCCCCAGTGAGACGATGACACGCCATCTGATTCGCATTGTGCGACTAAAAGGTCGGGCAGAGATGAGAGTTAAAATGGAGCGAGTGGTGGCGGTGGTACTGGCGCTTCCTGCTGCTGGGTTCTTCCAGTTGGCGCAGCTTGCGACTCTGCTTCTCACTTTCCAAAAAGCCTTCAAACTCCCAGCATCAACCACCTTCCAAGTCAAGTGTCTACCATGGCGAGCGAGAGGGATAACCCCCGAGGCACGCCCAAGTACGACCCCGTGGACTCCCCTCCAGCGAAGGACTCGATCGTGCTCATGCCAGGCATTTCCGTGCAAGGCGACGAAGGTAATGGCACGCGACGAAGCTGTTCGGTCGCGATGCTCGTGCTCCTGTCGTTGCCCCGAATGGCTACCAACATGGCGTGGGCAGCGCAATGGGCGGCGCTCGGACCGTACCTCGGCACGATGCTACCGCCGTATGCTGTCCAGTTGACGCAGGTCATCGGTCCACTCTCGGGCATCCTCGTTGCGCCGACGATTGGCGTCCTCAGCGACCGCAGCACGAATCGGTGGGGACGCCGCCGTCCGTATTTGCTCTACGGTGCCATTACGAGCGCAATCTGCTGGACCATGATGGGCTACACGCGCTCAATCGGCGAGGCGCTGGGCGACAAAGGCGAGAGCAGACTCTGGACTTCGTTGCTCACGATCTTCTTCTACACGTGGATGGACATCACCGTCAACGTCGTGCAGACTCCGGCGATCCTGATCATCGCCGACTTTGCGGGTGAGCGACAGACTCTCGGCGCGGGCATTGGCCAAGCGAGCTCCACACTGGGCTCGATCATGATCGCCGGGTACATCTACTTCTTCGGCGCCGCTCATCTCACGCTCCGCTGGTTCCTCGGTATGCTCTCGGTCACGATGGTCACCACTGTTGGCGCTGTGTGTCTGTTTGCAAAAGAGATCCCGCGCGCCAAGGACCCGCAAGATCACGTGACGACGTACACGCGTGTCACTCACGCGTTCGGCACGATCATCCACGGACTTCGCACGCTCCCACATGTGCTCATCGTCTACTGTATTGTCTTCTTCACAGTCCAGTACGGCTTCACGGCGTACAACGGCAGCAAGGGACAGTTTTTTGGTGTCGAAGTGTTCCACGGCGACGCGCACAACGCCGACACCTGCAAGGAGAACTGCTCGCTCGAGCAAAAGCGCTACAATCGTGGCGTGCAGCTCGCGGGAGGACTCGCCGACATGGTCTTCAACATTGTCGGGTATGTGTACTCGTGGGTGCTCCCGTTCATCGTCTACCGCATCGGCGCGCGCTGGGCGATGACGCTGGCGGCGATCCCGCAGGCGCTGCTCATGGTGATGGCGTTCTCCAAGTGCGTGCCGCTCAACGTTGTGATCGTCGCGCTGACGTCGATCACGCAAGCCACGAGCTTCGCGCTGATCGTGCCGCTCCTTCTCCACGTATTTGGCGGCCGAGCCGAAGTCGGCATGTACGTCGGGGCAGTGAACTCGGCCAACTGCCTGGGCCAACTGCTGAACTTTGTCGCCAGTGCTGCTCTCGTGGAGACTTCGCTCGGGTATGCGCTTCCAGTGTTCGTGGGCGGTGCGATCTCGTTCCTCGGTGTGCTCATCAGCTTCTTCTTCTTCAAAGTCAAGATGTACTCGTTGTAGAAGAAATGTAGGCGCGCGTCTGTGTGGACTTGGTTTCACAGTAGTCATCTGCTGCGGTGAAGCAAATGAAGTGCATCTAAACAAGAGAGTCTGGGAACCAAAAATCAAACACAACAATCATAAACAAATACTCAGCCAATCCATTTCTTTTCACCATGTCTGTCAACAGCTTTGCCTCTTCCTCTCTCATTCGTTGCCCTGTCTGGTCATCCGCTCTGATTAGAACCTCGACGGGTTTCTTCTCTCCGTGTAGCCAAATTTTACGCCATGGCTGTTGACATCCATTCGGTTTGATCAACATTAGTGAGATCCATCACATTACCAGCAACACATTTTGCGATAACGCACTAATTCTCTGCGAGCAGCGTCTTCTGCGAGGGATCTGCGTAGCTCTGCGTCAGATGAAGTTCCGGACTCCTACGCTCAACCACCACCATACAGCCAATGCACACAGTCGCGTATTATTAAGATATGATCCCCATGTCAGAAATCATATCGCCATTGATGGTGACGCAAACGTGCATGAGCTTTCCGCCAAAGTCTTCCGCGGCGACCAGCTTCCCTATCCCAGCGAGCAGCGAGCGCTTTGAGTCCACTCTTCTGCCCGAGAGCGATCCGTTGCTTGAGCTGTTGCTGAGTCCCGCGTCTTCCGCGTATGGAGAGCCACTCCTTCCGGAACTTTTCCGATCTTGGAGCGATTTCTCGTACTGTGTGGCACAAATAAAGCAGCAGTCGTTAGGGACTGAGCAAAAACGCATTGAGCACAAACCACACCACATACCAGCGGTGTCAAGTGGCGTTTGTGCTGGGAGTTATGCCTCGTGCTAAGCGCATACATGTCCTTTGGTGTCGCTTCCATTGACGTCTGGGACGCATAGCTCCTGCAATTGAAATGCATGTCAGTCTTGTATGATGCTAGCATATGAAAGGGAAGAAGCCGCTTGAACATACGTTTTCCAGTCGCTTGCACTGACATTGCAGCCTGGCCCCACCTATATTGTCATGGATCATGCATACCAAAGTCAAACTCACCACAATAATGGGTTCGTACTACACTTCCTTCCTTGCTCGGCCTTGTTGACACTCGCATACCTGGTACACAGCGCTTTGGAAGGAAATACCAGGAACATTCTAGCGACATTAACAACATCAGATCAGCGTTAGATCAACTCATAAATCAGGTGAGCTGTGATCATATAATATGAGAAGCAACGTACTGCGTCCCCACCAGGAACCTGGTGCGGCTCAAAGAGTCTCTTCCCAGCGTTGTTGTTGGAAATCGCAGCGGACCGATCCGGCATAAGTCCTCCTTTGTCATCGTATGCGAGGTTCTATGGACAGACGCATGGATTAGACTTTGCTCAATAGTCGACCATGGGAGAACAGAGCACTCACATCTTTCGCGGACGAATGGTCATCGTAGAAGCGCTTCTTGTACGAGCGCTGGACGAAGCCGCCCCAGTCGGCGTCAAGGTGCTCAGGGTCGTACTTTTCTGCCAAGTGCGGGACCGCTTGCGTGTGCTGATGTTGTTGCTGGTTGTTGTTGCTCTCGCTCATAAAGCTCGCCTGTCGACGCCCTGGGATTCCCGCCTCGAAGCGCGCGCGCTCGCGCTCATCCTGCCGGTATCCTCGCTCCATCGTTGCGATCTTTAACACTCAAAGCAGCTCCCCAGATCGAAAATGTGGTTTGGGGGTCAAAAGACCATGCACAAACAGCCAACAAAGCTAAATTAGCGTCCCCACAAAGTTATAAAAAGCAAAACGACTGGAAACAAATCAGACCTTGTTGAGGGGCTATTGTATCACTCTGATGCTTGCGCGCCGCGTGGATTTCGAGTATGTCGCAGTCGCGCCGCTAGCTCGAGCTGCTCGGAGATGTCGTTCATGTGTTGCTGGAGGTCCTTTGTGAAGAGCTGAAAGGAATTCCGAAGCATCTTGAAATTGTCGCTCAGTCTCTCGACACGCTTTGCTGCCAGTTGGACTCGCTGTCAACACGATTGGATATGGGAAAGATAGAAGGGTCAATACCGTAGAATCCCACCACTGTGATATCGGATCGGTTTGTCAAAACCTACCTGGTCATACTCGGCAGCCGTCATCTTGGTCTTCCGATCAAAGCGGACTTCTTTCCCCAGCAGAGCTCTACTGTGATCTTCTGCAACTTGCGGTCCTCGGTTCTCCTTTTCCGACTCAGAGTGAGGATCCAACTTCCAGGATGGCTGAGGGAGTCGATATTTTTCCTGAATCGTAGTCGCCACAGACATCTCTCGCTTCTTGCCTTCTTGTTCTTCGTCTTGAGGGTCGTCAACAGTATCGCAGCTCTCTTCTTCGCCTCCACTATAATTTCTGCGACCAGGCAGTACCTGCTTGCCATCTATGTCACTGCTACCTCTATCAGCTTCCAGTAGATCTCGATGTGATGCTGATGGTTCCGGTTGGGTCTCCATCAAAAGCAGCTGAAGCGAGGTCTCCGTCATGACTATGACCATCCAACTGTCCCAGTCTTCACGGTTTTTCTCAACAATACTCGCTGGTAGCATATCCCACAATATACCGCTACTTGCTTGTGGTGCAGTAAACACGCCTTCAAATGATTGAGCCGAGGAGAGCTACAGGCAAGGAATCATACAAGAGTTAGGCGTTAGTTCGCTCAGCATCACATTTCCTTGTTTGAATGAGATCGGTAGTTTTCGTACACTGATTGTCGGAAACTCAAAGAACTCCTTGATACTGGGCCACTCGATCCGCTTGGGTTTGTCGGAGCTACCGGAGTCTGCTTTCACTTCCCAGCACTTGGCGATCGTGTGCGACATCGAGAAGAGCTGGAAGCCATCTTGTAAGGAGCTTGTTTCGAATCGAGCGTAAATCTGGCGAATCGGATCGAATCGTTGCCCAGAGACTCCAGGATAGATCTGAAGCACACATTTTGAAAGTCAGCACTTTGGACACTGTTATAGCACAACCTGATCCCCCAGAATGACATCGGGTGTACCTGCTTTGCCTCCAGTACCCATCGAAGATGTCCTGCTTGATCTTGCTTCCCTTTCAAAGCCATGATCTGTTCTTTCAGAAACAATCCGTGAGCACCTGAGTTTGCATCGCAAATTGGCTGCAAAGTAGGCAGAAACTCACGCTTAGGGATCCATTGTGAATTCCTGCGAGCAGGAAATGGCTGATCCTAGTTGCTGATGTTGCTACGAGCCAGCGAAGACTGGTGTGTACGCTCTGGATTTCTGGACCTACGCACGCAAGCACAATCAGGTCAGTCGCCATTAGTTTTATTTCTACGAACACATATACAACATGTTACATACCTCCAGACACAGACGCCAGCCGAATCGAGTCAAATGGGCTATCGCGCATAAGGATCCCCGATCGTGAGCAGCTGCTATTTCGAAGACGCTTTGTCCCAAGCATAGTTGAAGGTTTGTCTTCGCCAGTCTGGTGCTTTCGAGGATCTGTTGATGTTCCAAACCATTCGAACAGCTCAAAGTTCAGCAGATACAGATATCCAATGGCGTCTGAAAGCGCGAGCCACCGTCCGTCCGAGCTCATAGCAGCTGCGATGAGCGCTGCGTCGCACCCCGGGAGTTCTGCAACGCAAACCTGACGGTCACTGAATCGCTCTCGCCACTGGAAGACGCCAAAGCTGCTCGATTCGCTCATAAGCACCACAACTGCGCCAGACTGGACGGTAGTGCAATGGCGACACATCTGCATGGATGCAATACCGTTCGCGTCCGGCAGGATGATTCGCTCCAGGAAGCTAAACTGCACCATTGCTGGGTCATGCGAACGGCTTCTTGAGTTCACCAGGAACGCTTCAGACTTGTGGTTGTGCACGGATGTGTTGACGTAGATGCGAAACCCGAAAAGCCACGTCGACGATGAAGCCTCATTCACATCTTCATCGTCCTGCACCTTTGCTGCACCGACCAGTAAAACTCCAGGAGCTACGAAGCAGACGCAGGTCGCGGCCATCACGCTCTGCTCTTCAGCCGCGCTGCTCTTCTGTGCGTATCCTTGGATGTTCTTGTACTCGTCCAGCGCGATCTGCATGAGAAAAGGTAGGTGCTTATAGCTATCAGCCGCGCCATGGTCACCACTGTGCTTGTCGTGTTCTACAGAAGAGCTGGTTGAAGCTGTCGCTGCTGTTGAGCTGTTCACGAGGTACAGATCAACGACAGGTCCATTCGCGATCGCGATCACGCCGCTGTTTTCACACAGAGCTAGGCGCTGCGGCGTCTCGTACTGCGTGTGATCGGAGCGACTGCTGAGGCGTTTGCGCGCGAGCGGACTCGGCAATTGGATCTCCGCAGCCACACGCACGCACGCAGTGGAAACACCAGCAGCAGCATTTCTATTGAAGCTCTTCATGGTGCATTTCCGCAATTGCGCGCCAAGATTTTTGGGTTTGAACCTAGCATACCGTATGCGTCTAAATACAAGACTATATATACCGTAAGCGCTCGAATTATAATATCTTGTACAGCATATCACTTCAATAGAGGTCGCATTTCGAATGGTACAGTGTACCGTTATCATCTCGCGGCATGTTTCATTGGTGTTGGTCCACATTTTGACACGCGAAAAGCTCCAACAACGGTGCCGAAGGAAGCCAAAATGAAGGTCGTCGCGCTCGTGAGCGGCGGCAAGGACAGCTGCTATGCGATGATGGAGAGCGTGCGCTACGGCCACGAGATCGCGGTTCTCGCGCACCTGCACCCACCGCTGGAGCTGTTGCCCGAAGAGGTGGAGATCGACTCGTTCATGTATCAATCCGTCGGGCACAACGTCGTGTCCATGATCGCGGAGGCCATGGAGCTGCCACTCGTCACCGAGACGATCACGGGCACTGCGCTCAAGCAGGAGATCGACTATCACGTGGCGACCGACGGCGATGAAGTAGAGGATTTGTACCGACTGCTGGAGAAAGTTGTGGTAAGCAGAAATGTGGAGCTGTTGAGGTGCTGCTGGTTTGTTGAGAGCTCATTGCTGATTAACTCTGTCAATCTGTGTGGATTTGTGGATGGACAGCTGCAATACCCAGACGTGAAAGGTGTGTGCACAGGTGCGATCTTCTCGTCGTATCAGCGCAACCGTGTCGAGAATGTGTGAGTGGAGCTGGCATTGTATTGCTTTCACATCGCTACCCCACTGTCGGGCATCGTCTAACTGTCTGTGTGTCTATTAATGTAGCTGCTCGCGACTGGGCTTGATATCGCTGGGCTATCTGTGGCGATGCGAGCAAGGAGACCTGCTGGACGACATGATCGAGTCTGGAATCGAAGCGATTCTCGTCAAAGTGGCGTCGATTGGACTCACGCCTCGCAAGCACCTGGGCAAGACCATCGAAGAGCTCCAACACGAGCTGCTCGTATTGGTAAAGCACGACAAGTAGTTACTCACTATCCTGACCACGTGACCACTAATGTTTTTTTTGCGTATCTGCTCTCATGATGCTTACAGCAAGACAAGTACCAGCTGAACGTGTGTGGCGAAGGTGGCGAATACGAGACGCTGACGCTGGATTGCCCGCTTTTCAAGAAACGCATCGTCATGTACGTGACCTGTATTACTGTGAAGTTCCACTATCCATTCTCTCTTCACCCTTGCTGACTTTTGTGTATGGCTAACACAGCGACTCGTCTCGCGTCGTGCTCCACTCGGACGACTACTTTGCCCCCGTGGCGTTTCTCGTGATCGACAAGTGCCATTTGGAAGAGAAAGAGCCGTCGAGTCCGTCGAAACTCGCGTCCAGACTGACAATTGCGTCCGCCCCCGACCAACTTTCACTGAGTCAGCAACCGCAGGAGACGAAGGGGGGCGGTTCACCTGCCAAGACGCTCGCTGAATCTGCGCCAGAGGACCGCGCGTTTCTTCCTGCGCACAGCCAGTTTCGCGATCTCTTCCACCTGAGCGGCTTCATGAGCTCCAACAGCCAGTCCCTCACTCTCGAAGAAGAAATCAACGAAGTCTTCGATTACGTGATGGCCACACTTCAGAGAGAGGGTATGACCCTCGAGGACATGTGCTTTGTGCACCTGTACGTGAAGGACATGAACAGCTTTGCGCAGATCAACGCCGAGTACTGCCGCTACTTTGGGCAGTACATGCCCCCGTCGCGCAGCTGCGTTGAGGTCGGTTCCCTCCCCGCGCGCGTGCTCATGGACTGCATTGGGATTCGCGGCAGTGGGGCGAGCAAGTTGCTCCAGTCGCGCGTCGTGCGCGACGTGCTGCACATCAAGAGTATCTCTACGTGGGCTCCGAACTGCATCGGTCCGTACAGCCAGGCGAACATCCTGCACAAGTCACTGATTCTGTTGGCGGGCCAAGTGTCGTTCCTGCCACAAACCATGGAAATCATCGGTGCTGACCATTTTGCCCAGGCCAAGCAGTGCCTCCGCAACGCTGGACGTGTGTTTGAAGCTCTGGACTCGAACTTGCGCCATGTCTGCTCGGGGATCGTGTACACCACCAGCATGGAGAACGTCAAGGAGCTCGTGCAAGTCTGTCGGTCTCAGTTGGTCACGAATGGCGGCCTGAAAGACCGATTTGAAGACATTGTCGACAGCGACGAGAGCGACGACGAGGTGGACAAAGACGAGGAACTCGTGGCGTTCGTGCGGAGTGCGCCTCTGCTGGCGATCCAGGTGTCGCATCTGCCGCGCCACGCGCTTGTCGAGGTCGAGCTCCAGGCACTCTGCCACCGGGTTCTCAAGCACCTGAGTCCCGTGAGCTCCGTGTTCAAGCAGACACCAACTGGCAGCGAGACGTGGGAGTACGAGTGTCAGCGCAGCATCATCTCGCGCGCACTGTGTCTCGTTATGTGCACAGCGACCAAGTTGCCGGCGAGTGATGCCTCAGTCGTGGGCGTGAAGGAGGTTGCTCTGGGGTTGCTCAAGTGTGTGGAGAAGAGTCTCTCGAACGCGCAGCTTCCCTGGGACCGCGCGATCCACTTGCGCGTCTTCTATCGGGTCTCCGCGTTCCAGAGCGAGCTGGAAATCGCCTCAGGTACGATCATTTCGAGTCATCTCCCTTATATGTTTTATTATTGCTTGTGGTATCTAATCTCTTTACCTTGTGCGAACAGCTTTCCGTGAGGCGTTCGCGATTGTGTATCGCTACCAGCCGTTGTCAGCAGAGGACGTGGTGCTCCCAGCGATGACGTTTATCCCTACAGAAGCGATTCAGAACGACGCCCATATGGCGATCCAAGTGACGGCCCACGATTTAGAGAAACTCGAGACCGAGCTCTGGCTCCGCAAGCAAATCTAACCAGCCTGCAGACAATAGGTCAGTCGGGGTTGCTTGGAACCTAGTTCTTGTGATTAATTCATAACGTGGCTGCTTGAAACTGGAGACTATACCTCTTCTCATCTCCGCTTGTATCGGTGCTGTTGATCGTGACTGCCGCTGCTTTCGTCGCGATCGCGGCGCTTGCGGGAGTCGCGGTCGTCGCTCGTACGTCCTCCTCCCCCGCGGTCACCGCGGTCTCGGCCCTTGTCGTCGCCTCTGTCGCGATCGCGTCCTCGGTCCCGTTCTCTATCGCGCCCGCGATCTCCACGGTCACGATCACCTCCACGGTCCCGACCGCGGTCGCCTCCTGTATCCTTCGAACCATCTCGGCCACCAGAGCTTCTCGACGATGGAGCGTCACGGGAGCTCTCTCTACTGTCTCGTCGACCTCGCGAGCGGGATCGGGATCTGTCGCGAGCCGCAGAAGAACCGTCGCGCGATCGACTGTCGCCGCGATGACTGTGGCTGCTCTCGGCGCGGCTGTCTCGGTCGTCCGGTTGCCGACCACCACCGCTGCGATAATCTTCAAAGTCACGCGGTCCGCCTCCTCGACCACCGCGCCCGCCACGTCCACCACGTCCTCCGCGACCACCACGACCACTGTAGTCGTCGCCACCAGGTCCGCCCATCCATCCGCCATGAGGTCCACCTGGAGGTCCACGACCACCGCCACCCCAGTGACCTGGAGGAGGTCCGCCCCAATTCTGGGACGGATGCCCGAATGGACCAGGTGGACCACCGCCATGAGGCGATGGACCCATGCCAGGGTGCCATCCACGAGGTGGAGCCATAAAACCGTGAGGACCTGGACCACCGTGAGGTGGTGCCATTCCTCCAGGACCAACAGGACCTCGAGGCATCCCGCCCATTGGTGGCATGCCGGCGTTACCACCCCACTGACCGTTGTTTCCTGGTTGCGGCTCACCTCCAGCCATTGAATCTCCTTGTGGACCGTTTCCTGGACCCATTGGCGCCACAGATTTCGGACCAGGGTGACCAGGGAACCCCCTTGGAGGCATGCCGCCAAGAGGGGGTCCAGCATGTGGGTGTCCGTGTGAAGAAGGCTTGATCATCGGGTCGTGCGCTGGCTGTGTCACAGCTGCAGAGACCGCTTGCCGCGCCGCTTGCTCGCGAGTCTTCTCCATCGCAAGATCACGACGCACACGCAGCTGGCGACCTGCATATTCCCGCCACGAGTGTTCGTCAAAGCCGTAGTTGAAGTAGTCCGAGATATCCACGCCAGGCTTCCTCCAGGGCTTGTCTTCGAGCATGTCGATGTCCACGTCGAACGCGGTTCGGCGGCCGCCAAACAGCGCAAGGTCGTCAATGCCGTCGGCATCACCCTAGAAAACACAACAGCACACACAGTTCATAATCACAGCCACGGTCAGTCCTTTGGCTCTCCCCACTAAGTCATCAGTCATACTACGATAGGTACCTCGCCCTGCTTCTGGTGGTGGAGATGAGACGAGCCCACTGGGATATGCTGCGCGCCGCCGGGGAAACCACCTCGAACGTAGCGATTCGATGCCGCTGCAAGCAACAGAGAGACAATCGTGAGGTCACACATTCTTGTGGATTCATGCCGACTTCGCCACAAACACTATCAAACACAAACCTCCAGTGAACCGCAACATGGGCTTGCTTCCTTTTGAGTCGCTGCTCAGCACAATCGCGATGTCTTCTTCGTCGTCATCATCGTCGTCGTCATCATTTCCATCGCTCGGCTTGCTCTACAAGAGCCACATCCATTCGTACCGTAACATTAGCACACCCAAAACCACCACACAGGCCTCTCATTTCCATTCGTTTACCTTGTTTACTGCACCAGCGCTGCTAGACACCCCAGCACCTCCTCTCTTATCTGCGGACGAGGCGCTGAGCTTGATCGAGACGCCACCGTAGAGCTCTTCGTCGTCATCGTCGTCATCGTCGTCGTTGTCATTCGCGGGGCCACCTGGGGCAGCACCCTGGATCTTGGCCTCGCTTTTGATCGATCCATTAGAGTCAACAGCTCCACCTTGCTGCTTTTGATCTCCCCAGCCCCCAGCGTCCGCTTCCGCAGCCTCGCGCTTGCTCTCTCGGGACGTGATCAGCACATCTTCCCCGAACTCTTCGTCCTGTAGAGAGGCACAGAGAGAGTGTTAAACGCACAAAAAGATACCACACACACGAACAAGAAAGCGGCAACACAAATGTGCCAACTATGGACACATATACGGCCCGCCGACGTCCATATGAACCTGCGCACACGCACCTCCATCTCGCTTGGTGCCGCCTTGGCTACTTGCTTTGGCTTGTGTGTGTGTTAATATCTAAGGCGCTTGCCGTGTACTGCATCACTCACACAAAGTACGAAAGGGCGGGACTCCAAGCCCTCTTTTAAAAGCGAAAACGGGCCGGGTTTCATAGTAAACCCGTTTTGTGCGCACATAAAACTCTGTTAAAAACGGTGGCCAAGAAACCGCAAAAATTCGATAGTAGCAAGTGGTCTGAAAAGCGTCGTGCTGGGTCAACAGTGCCATATAAAAGCCCTTGTTGGGTTTTGAGCAGACATTTTATTTGCTGCTAAAAACGTGAACATGCAAGTTGCGCGAAGGTCGCACAATACGGTTCACGCTGGACCGTCGGCGGTTCGAGCGGACCGGGACGCAGTTCAGTGGCCAATGAAAGGCTGATCAGCCGATTGGTTGGCTCTGGTTTCGCTCTCGAGACTGAAAGCGCCGTGGGTGCTTTGAGCCTGCGCCGCTGGCAGAGGAAAACCAGTTCTTGTCTCGTTCAGATCTGCAGGTAAGCGGCCGCATGTTTGTTGCGTATGACGATGGATTGGCCTCTGGGGCTATGTGGTGACGGGCTGGCTGCATGGTGATGATGGTGATGCTGGCGGTGGCGCTGTTGTTAGTCATCGGTCGCGGTCCTTGGAGTGCGGTTCAGTCGGGAGCGACGCATGCTCGTGCGAATGGAGAAAGTGAATGTGATGAAGAGCTCTTTCTTCGGGTGGCGGTGTGGCACATGCGCAAGAACAAATCAAGTGAGCCGTATCAAGGTGATGATCCAGGAAGCAGACAGGAACACACACGCGCGAAACAGATCCGACAGCTGAACATGAAGACGCCAGTGATGGAATGAAGAGAGAACAGAGTCAGCCGGCGTGACCGAGCGAGCTTACCCAATCAACCGACCTACTCGTGACCACAGCAACGCCAGCTAGCGGCAGGCATCAGGCCGTAGCAGACCCCAGCCAGCCCCTATCCAACCCATCGCATGCGCATATGCGGGATGTAATATGGACACAAAGAGACGGTAATGCTAACGAATCCACTCTTGTGTTGTTTGTGCTTTTTGCAGGAGAAACTAATCAACAATGCCGCACTCTTTCGGTTACCGCGCGCGTACGCGCGACATGTTCGCCCGCCCGTTCCGCCAGAGCGGCATGATCAAGCTGTCGACGTACTTGCGTACGTTCAAGGTCGGTGACTACGTCGACATCAAGGCGAACGGTGCGATCCACAAGGGTATGCCACACAAGTTCTACCACGGTCGCACTGGTCGCGTGTACAACGTCACCAAGCGCGCTGTCGGTGTGCGTGTGAACAAGATCGTGGGCAACCGCATCATCCACAAGCACATCAACGTTCGCATTGAGCACGTGCACCAGTCCAAGTGCCGTCAGGGATTCCTCACCCGCGTCAAGGAGAACGAATTGAAGAAGAAGGAGGCCCACGCCACTGGCGGTGAGTGATTGCTCTGCATTACCATGTTCATCCCATCCATTGAGCTAGTCTCCTAACGCTTTTGCTTGTGCCTTTTCACAGTCCGCGCCGTCATCAAGCGTCAGCCAACCCCACCAAAGGAGGCTTACACCTTGAAGACCAAGGGCTCCAAGCCAATCACCATGGCCCCACAGCCATTCGTCGACCTTATGTAATTTCTCCCATTCAGGTTTTCCTCCACTCTTCTCCTTCGTCACCAGTTCGCTGCTGGTGTGGCGCTCTCGTGGGCGTATTCTCTCGCGTGCGTCGCAGCTGTGACCTCTTTGTGAGGTCGTGAGGAAGAAGAAGAGCAGAAGATTTGTAACACGCAAGAGGTGGCAAATAAATGAACGAGTCGTAATCCGTCCCACGCGCTTCCTTTCCCTTGTTTGCCCTGCCAATTTGCTATGCTGTCAGTCATCCGCACAGTCGATCACTTGCAGCGCTTGGCAGAGCTTTGGCACTCTGATCCAAACGCCATTGAGCTCCAGAGTGGTCATAGGAATGAAGAGCTCCAAGTTGGATTCGCACTTAGTAGGATATCATATTTTATTCAATAGAAAACATATATTTCGTACTTAATCGGGTGCGTATCTCTTGCGGTGGCAAATGTGGAAGAATTTGAATTGAAGCGTGGCGCTTCAGGGGCAGGCGAGCGGAAGGACACTTGGAGAGATACGAGCATTGCCGCATTTCCGCCTTCCATGATGAACGACAGTGCGATGGAGATGAACGAAGCCACGATGCAGCAGTACGCCGACGTACGTTTGCTCGCTATCGGTTGCCTGCCTCTGCTGCTTTCTGTCACTTTCTGCCCATGGCATACAATCGTTTGACGCACTCTCCTTTGTGCATGTGTGCATCAGTGGCTGGACAATCTCGAGCGAACAAACCCGGAGGGCTACAAGCAACTCATCGCGACGATGAAAGCGCAGATCGAGAGTGGAAGCGCTGGGCACACAAGCTCTGGGATGCAGCAGCAGGGCGACGCTAATCCGGCACTTTTTGACATGCTGAGCAGCTCGAAAGCAGCGGCTGCTGCTACTGGAAATGGCGGCAGCGCATCAGGTACTACATGCGTGCGGACATGCAGTGTGAAGAGGGAACTGGTCTATGGCTAATCAACTAACGATCGCTGTATGTGATTGTCTTGCTGGTGTTGTTACTGTGAATGCAGACTTCAAGCCGCGCTTCCCTGGGAACAAAGTCATGGAGCCCAACGGGCTGGCAGCAAAGCAAGAAGGGGTACGCGCTTACGTGATACCGTGACCCATGGTGGTGGGTGATAACTAGCTGGACTCTCTGCTGCCGCAGGTTTACATTGACGTGGAGCCGGGCTTCGTGATGAAGACCAGCGAGGTCAAGAGCGGCAAGAAGGTACCATCAACCTATTGGAAGCTAGCTGAACGAAGTTAAATATCGTGATGACTCAATTGTATTGCTCTCTTGTGTTGCTGTGTATTGCTTGGCCGCGTTAGGTATTCATCAACGTTTGCTTCTCTGACAGTATCCAGAGCTTCTCGCAGCAGAAGAAGCTCGACGACGAGGGCAAAGAGCAAGAGGTCAGTCCGAGCCAAAACATTTGTTTGCCCCTTCAGCTCCATATAAATAGTTTGTACCAGTGTTTCTGACCATGTTGCTTGTACTGTTGTGTTACTCTTACTAGGGCATCCACGTGCCACTGAGTCTCGGTGCTCCGCACGAAGTGAAGGACAAGAAAGGCGCCGTTTCGCTGGCGTTTGACGTCGCAGTGAACACGCAGGTGGTCGACGACTGCCGTCAGGACAAAACCGGTTCGTTCCGCAACTTTGTGTGCGAATTGGCGATCGAATATATCGACCAGAAGGTGGTTCTTTTGATATTGCAAATTTGTTTATTGCGCATATTATGCAACATGGGAAACCAGCGGACTCACAAGAATGACTTGGGTACTCTCTATTTGACTTGCAGTACAAGATCCAGCTGGATGCTCGCTACAAGCTGCCTCGTCTCTCATATCGAGGCGATCTGCCGCCGCCAAAGCACTACATTCGCAAGACCCAGACGCCGATAATCCAAGAAGTGACGACAACAAAGCCCAGCACATCAACAAGTGCGAGTACAATCAAGAAAGGATCGTTAATCAAACAACTCGCTCTGACAGTCAGCAAAACAGCGGTCGCTCGGTGTGAAATCCATGAAATTGTGATAAAGACCAAGTCGAGTGAAAACGACAAAACCAGCAGTAGCAGCAGAGTGCTCTGCAATCGTGTTCCTATGGTGGAGAAAATTGGAAAAGCGCTCTCACCTCAAGTTCTCCAGCATGCTGGCGACCAGATCGATGTATCGGTGTATTTCCAGACTCCAGTGCACTCAGTGGATGGCATTGAGCTGGAACTTGGACCAGAGCTGCTGTGCGTCAAGGCGATGGGACACCAGGATCTGAGTACGTTCTATTGCGCTTCTTATACTGTATATTAGCTGGCGATGCTGCTGAATGATGAGAAAATGACTCACCAGTTTTGCTTTCTTTGGTGCGCACAGGTGTCTTTCTCCCGTACCCCGTGGTCGTAAAGTCCGCTCAAGTTGCCCTCAACCTGCCAGAGAACAGTCTCCAATTGAAAATGGCGATCGATAAAAAGTGGGACAACGAGAGTGCAGACTGCGGGTCTGCGCCATGGCTTTTGGCCCAAGCGCTAAATAGCGACGAAGGGAACAACACATCGACTCACCAGGTGCAACGAGAGCCTTTGAAGCCAAAGTCCCTGGCCGAGATGTTTCATCTCGAGCAGCCTGACGCTCAAGAATCAGGGCATTCCACCAGTACCAGGACCACCAACAGCTCAGCTCAAGCAGCAAAGTGGGACCCGGTGGACGAAGACGAAGAGCTCCCAGAAGACCGTTTCCACCGCAAGGACATGATGTCGATGCACATTCTGGAGCAGCGCAAGGCCGAGCGAGACCAGAAAGCGAAAGAGTCAGAGGCGAAGAGGAAAGCGCAGCGAGCAGAAGTCCAAGAGAAGCAGCGCAAGGCCAAGGAAGCAGGCAAGACCTGGCGAGAGATGTACCCGAATGAGCCCGAGACGACGTACATTGACATGGACGACATCCTGGAGAAGCAGAAAGTGAGACAATCCACAGATACATCAGCACAAGAAGAGTGCGAGACCCAAGAGAAAGTCCGGTTGCTGCCCACTGAAGACGCGATCAAGGCAGCTGCCGCGTGGTCGGAGAACAAGAAGAGAGACGGGAAATTAGACTTGCGCTCAGCGCTCGCATTCGACTTGTTAGATTAGATTAGGCTGTCCGTACTCAATATAGCTATGGCCAGCAATGCCAGGAGAAGGACCAATGCATACCTAAAGACATTTTACTGTATAGAAAAGACAAGGTGTTCATATGGAATGCTTGAAATCTGTATTGTATAACTCGAGTGAGGGAGTTGCTGTGTGTGTAGTTGGCTACGCAATGCCTCCTCTGCCTCTTGCTCTATGCGTTGGAGTAGTTGCGGTCTCCGAAAATGGTCGAGCCAACGCGGACATGCGTGCTTCCACAAGCAATCTAGAACAACATCAGCAGCCACACAATCAACACATTACCATTAGTGCCACTGTGCCAAGACTTGACAAACAGATTTTCACAGTCAAGAGTAGTACAAACGCACTGCCAGCTCGAAATCGCCCGACATGCCCATACTGAGCCCGAGCTCCGTCTCGGGCTTGCCGAGCGCCTCTGCAAGCGCCTTGCGGCACACGACGAGGCGGTCGAAGCACTCGGACGTGGTGTCGCCGTAGTGGCCGATGGTCATGAGCCCCGCGAGGTGCAGGTGCTCGCATGAGTTGACAATGTGCTGCGCGAGCTCGAGCGACTCGTCGAGCGACGTGGTGCCGCTCTTCTGCTCCTCGCCGCTCGTGTTCACCTGCAGCAGCACGTTGAGCTGGCTCGAGCGGAACTCGCCCGACGCCTTGTTGAGCGCGTTTGCGATCTTGATCGAGTCCACGGTCTCCACCATGAACAGGTTGGGCACGTCGCGCACGAGCGACTTGGCCTTGTTCGACTGCACGTGGCCGATGTAGTGCCACTTGACGTCCGCCGGCAACAGCGGGGTCTTCGTGATCAGCTCCTGGATCTGTACGGCACAAATGCATACAGCACGCATTGAGCGTGAGTCATATGATATAGCGACTCAGAGCCATCCAGGTTGACGAACTTGAATGAAGACATACGTAGTTTTCACCGAAATGGCGCTGGTCGTGCTCGTACGCGGCCTGCAGGTCCTCGATCGGCTTGGTCTTGCTCACAGCCACAAGTGTGCACTAAGGTAACCAATCATCCATCCAACAAACGCCACAACATTTAATCAATGGCTACGTCAGCTGGTCGAACAAGAACCCCAATGATGCAACTGCTCGCTCTGTCTCCTATAGAAACCACAGAGGAGAGCTACGAGCGAACAGATGACGCGACGTACCTGCTGCTTCCATGCGCTCGAGGCCACCGCCTGCGCGACTTTCGTGCGCACGGCCTGCAGGTTGCGCACCACAGCGCTCGCACTCGCGCTGGACGCCATCGCTTCACGATCAATCTATTCTATCGGTCCTTCGTTCGCTTTCTTTCTCACAACAACAAGAGCCAACATCAGCGAAACCTTGGTTGGTGACCTTTCATGTGACTATTGGACCACATACTAAAAGTAGTTGGCTGCTGCCACCATCAGCTCCAGTTCGGTGTGCTGCTGTGGGCCACGCAAAATCCAAGCAATGAGCAGTAAACATTGTAATAATAACACAGTCCACAGCAAGTTTTCGCACTCGCGCTTTTGCTGTTGGTCCGATATACTACCAGCCACCTCATCAACGGAATAGCGGGTGTGTGTGTGTGTGTGCATGTGCTTTCCTTCCAAGTTATTGCAGTGCAATGATTGGGCTTGCCTTTTTTTTGTCAGTGACCTTGTGTGAGGCGAAATACAGGAGGAGGACTTACCTCCATCTAGGGAAAAATAATGTGAGGTCTACTGTAACTCTTCCGCCGAACGTCACTCTCAATGGTTGTGATGGCTGTTGCGCGCTCACGTCTCGCCACGAGAATCTGTGGATTTGCGGATGCAAATCGCCAACCGTCCATGCAACACAGTGCAATGCGCGGCTTTCAGTTTCCTGTTGCTCATTTGACACACAACCACGATTTGCACACGCTTTAGTGCCTCCACTCCGCTGGCATCCGCTCGCGATGACGTCCTGGCGGCTGCGTGCGTCGTGCTCAGATCCGCGCGGTTTGCGTGGCTTTCCAACTTGAACTTGGCATCTTAATGCGAAGTGCTACTCTCCCGATCCACGGCACCCGTTCCAGTGCGCGAGCCTGACTGATTTTCTGTATCATCCCATTCAATTGTGCGGTACGTACAGTACCCAGAAGTGGACGTGGCAGATCTGAGAACGCCACAGTTGAAGTTGCACTTTTCGAGTAAATATTATTTCATCCGTGAAAGTCAAACTGGTACACTTCCTAATAAACCACATTCGTCCCACTCAAAATTTCACGGTGTCTGCTTGAATTGGCTTGGTTCGAAAGAAATTCTTTCGACCACTAACAGGGATACTACCGGAATCATTTTCACACGTGTAGTAGATTTGACCACTTAGACTGGTGGAAATGCACCTACGGTGCCCGTTGGAGATGTGGCCGCGAAGCGACACCACTTGATTTATTCGAGCACCTCTTTTTGAAGGAAGGACGTGGCAAGCCCAGCTTAGCGAGAGAGCACTTTGCTGCTTCAGTTGGCGATTAACTAGAGCACACACGTCAAACAACAGAGAACTAGATGGATCCGTTGAAGCCGACGTGCTCGTGAATCAAGCAAAGATCCCTACTTCAAACGCAGTCTGGAACGAGGGACGACTAAGGGAGACAGACTTGGACGTTGCAGTGTTCCTCATCGATGGCAGCCCCAACCTACTTCAACAGCGCGTGTCGTTCATTTCTCGAAGGATTGGAAGGAAGAATGCTGCCCCACGGCCCTACGGGCAACGGGAGGGATGAGAAGGATGCCGTGACCGTGACCAACTATGCGACTACAAGTGGGATCGAGAAGCACTGGCCAGGAGCGTGTCTTCATGCGTCGTGCAACTGCGTTGATGAGCATAATGCAGAGCACAGGAGAGCCTTGTAGAAGGCACGCTTGTTCCTCGACTCACCTACAACTCATTCCTCAATTTGCGAAGAAGCCCTCAAGCAAAGGAACACCACACGGTCCCCAAGAAGACCGAACCAACGCAAGCATTGCCATCACCATGGTGCAGTTTCCTCGCGCCTGCCTCGTTCTGGCGGCAGCGTTTGCCTCCGGCACGCTCGCCCAGCTCCAACTGCAAGGCAACGTCACGATCGCTCCGAAAGCAGGCTTCGAGCTCTTCGCTGCCTTCTCAACGGAAGCTCCACCGCAGTCGCTGTTCCCGTACACCGACGCACACAATACGCTCTTGCCGCCACGCTTCATGGCTGCTGGTCTGGTTGGCAGCAAGGCGATCCCGACCAACAACTGGTGGGGCAACATGATCGCCGCGACGACGGATGCGGCGGTGCAGCCAGCATGGGTCAACCCGTACGCTGTGCGTCCGCTGGTCGTCAGCGCTCCATTTGGACTCAGTGTCAGCTACCCGTACACCACGCGCGGCTACGGCGGAGCCACGGGCAACGGCAACGCGAACAAGTTCTACCTCCACAGCGTCGTGGAAGAGATTGTGTTCTCTGCAGTCGAGTTCACGACCGCCCCGACGTTTGAGATCTTCGGATGGGACGACCTGAGTGTGCAGCTGCGCTTCTCAAAGGGCTCGGGCAAGTTCGAGTCCACTCTGGTGAGCGGCATGGCGTTTGCGACTGCCAAGTACACTGCGTTGACCCCGAGCTTCTCGACGCTCTTTGCGATCATCAGCGTCAATGGCCAAAACGCGGTCTCGGGACTGGTGACAAACAGCGACCGTTTCGTTCTGGAGCTCAACAACGGACAGAGGTGGACACTTTACTTCTCTTCGAGCGTCGCGTTGCGTGTGGACGGAATGTCCAAGTTGATTGGACAGTCACTTTTCACTGGTACGGCCAGTGTGGCGATGATCCCGAGCGCGGACAAGCAAACGATCTTCGACCAGGCGCGATTCTGTGTGCTTGAGGGCGGAGACGTCGAAGCGCGTGACGAGAACTCGTACTCGTACAACTGGAAGACGAGCGGCAACTGCGGAACGGGCTTGCTCCACTACGCCCAGATCCACCACGTGGACACGCTGGACCGCACCAGCGCTGCTGAAGCCAGCGGGGTTGAAGCATTCTCGACGACACGTGGCAAGATGACAGGGCTACTGACGAAGACGTCGCCTCCAGTGTGGCGTTTCAGTGACACGACAAGCATCCCCGCTGATTTCTACCCTCCGCGCAAGCCTGCTGCTAGTGTTGTCGCGGCGCAAAAGATCAAAGAAACACTGACGACGGACATCCGAGCGGCGTGGAGCATCCCTCTCGATGGGAGCTACTACTTCAATGGCAAGGCTGCGCAGAAGTACGCGTCGTTGTGCTTGATGGCGGGCGACAGTTCGGTCGTTGGCAGCGACACGGGGCTTCTCACCGAGTGTATGACGAAACTCAAGACCATCTTGGTGCCGTTCTTGGAGAACAAGTGGACCAACACGCTGAGCTATGACACGGTCTACCGCGGCATCTTGAGCTCGGAAGGCTTCAAGAAGAACGACATCAACGCCGATTTCGGAAACACCATGTACAACGACCACCACTACCACTTTGGGTACTGGATCGTCACGGCGGCGATCGTGAACCGTCTCGAGCCGACCTGGTCGCGCATCGGCGAGCTCAACAGCATGACCAGCTTCTTGATCCGAGACGTCGCGAACCCGTCGTGGAGTGATACCTACTTCCCGAAGTTCCGCAACTTTGACTGGTACCGCGGCCACTCGTACTCGCACGGCGTGACTCCGTTCGCGGACGGCAAGGACCAAGAGAGCACGTCGGAGGACGTCAACTTCCACTACGGGCTTGTGCTCTTTGGCCAGGTGACGAACAACGCAGATCTCACTCGCATCGGCAAGCTGATGCTCAAGCAGGACGTGCGCGCCATCAAGACGTACTTCCTTATGACGGACGCGAACGTGGCGCAGCCTGCGCAGATCCGTCCCAACAAGGTCACTGGCATCATGTTCGACAACAAGATCGACTACGCCACGTGGTTCAGCGCCGAGAAGTACGCGATCCACGGCATCCAGATGATCCCGATCTCGCCCGTGACCGAGTATGTCCGCTCCCGCCAGTTTGTGGAGGAGGAGTGGAACCAAGTGCTGGCGCGCGAAGCGATCGTGCTGAACAGCGACATGACCAACTCGTGGCTGTCGTTGCTCTACGCGAACTATGCGACGGTGAACAAGGACGTCGCGATGGCGAAGCTCCAGACCGCAACGATGGACGACGGTCTGACGCGCTCGTGGGCGCTCTACATGGCGGCGACGCGTCCTTGAGTCTGAATTGTGGAAGAGAGAGAGAGAGAGAGAGGAGTCGCTGCGATCAAGCTCCCATTGATGTTTGTGAGTTGAGAAATTGCCTTGTTGAACAGTTTATCATGAACAAATTGCGTTCCGTGTTCACTCTATATATGATTTCTTTTCGTTCCAATGTGGGCGTGCGAATGTCGCACTTAGAAGGACAAAAAATACGGCAGGTGGACTTTCAAAGTGGACGTACTGTCCTTCTCTTCACAGCATGTATATCATCGACTACAGTTTAGTGAGCAGGTAGATACACACCATGGATGATTGCAATCACTTGATCACGGTGATAAGCAACGTGCTTTCAGCGCGGCATGCCACGTCGTTGACAAGACTTTCCACGTTGAACGAGCGAGTGGATTTCAATGACATTAACACCCTTTGAGCTCCTTTTTCTGGGGCGGACAGGTAGGGTATCTTGAACTTTGTCCCCCTTAGTATATTTACGCTTAAGCGTGAACTGAGCACATCGCTAGTTGAAACACACCAACCACAACGCCTACCTACTGGAGGAAGGTTAAGCATTCACAATGCCATCTTGTGCGCTCCGTTGCTCGATAGCGATAATTGAGACTTTCAAGGACTTGGTGTACTGCAGCGTTTGAGACGTGCAGCGGTGGTGCTTGATTTATTGGCACATCAGGCGTGAAGAGCCAGCCACACATGCTGCGTTGGCTGCACCCCCAGTCAGCACTTTTCGTTCAAAGTTCTGTACTCAATTATACACCTCGGGGGGGATCAGATATTGATTCAACCAATATCTGGGAAGTTTGGAATGCCACGCTTGAATCGTTTTGGAGGGCAGAACGGGGACAGAGTGAGTTGAAATGCCATCTGACTCATATGGAGACCTCGCACTACTCCAATCATTTGCGTCAACCTACTTTCAGAACTCTCAACCCACCTTCTCTCGAAGGATCGAGAGCGTGTCGGGACCAAATCCTCTTCAAGTTCAGTTAGGGTCAGGAGGTAGTGACCGCCTCTTGACGGCATGTTTGATTGAACCTCGTTGGTGGACATCGCGAAGTCTCACTTCCAGTGTGTTTCTCAATTCGCGAAAAACACCCCAACACAAATAATAAATAACACTCCAAATATATCAAAACCTTAAAGTGGACTTTCTATGCGAATTAATCCAAGTGGACAACACTGGCAGACTGTTTTTCTCACAGGGACCAGTGGTGGACAAGGTGTATAGTACTGTCCTCATTTTGTCACAACATACACAATACTTGTTACAAAAGACACACACTTCAATATCGCTCGCAGTTGTCGAATCACAGTCATTCGGTCAAACAGCAAGCACATGTCAGGAAATGAAGAAGAGTATTAGGTATCAAGTTAATAGACCAGACACTACGCTTCGTGAAATTCAGAGAACTCACAGCTCGACATCGGGGTCAGCAGATAAGCACCAAGCGCGCGGGATGGCTGGTGGTCAGTGGTGCCAAATCAAG
>JAASGK010000421.1:0-24778 GCA_023334195.1 Globisporangium emineosum
GTTGCTACCGGTTGTGTCCGCAGCGTTGTCTCGATCTCATCGTAGTCCGGGCAGGTGCGAAGCTTGGCGTCTACCTCTTCTACAGCGAGAAAGTCTCCTTCCACGACCTGCTGTAGCGTCGGGATGTCGAGTGCACGTGCACGCAGCGTTGGCCATGGACAAAAGCGGGTCCCCAAACTTGATTCGCGAGAACCGTACACTACTGACTGTACTTGAGCGAAAGATCTCGTCAAACATGCAGATCGGTCAGTCGATCCAATGACAGCAAACTGCTGGCTTTGGGTAATTTAGTTAGCAATTTGAACATCAACCCCCAGAGGCATGTGTCATTTGGCTTCAATGCAAGCGAGCTGGATCATCGCGCTGCCTGATTTTTTGGATTTTTGTATCTTTACGACTTGATTTCAATCCCTCGGATGGCTTGATGCTTTGGGGTGCTTGTATTGGAGGATGGAACACTTTGACCATCCCATTCCCAACTCTGTTGTGCTACAGATTGTGGCGTTCCCCTCACTTTCGATTTTCCCTTCCCCTGCGCAGCTAGTCAGTAGCCCTAAAGACGCAAGGCGACAACACATTTTCCAGTCCTAGTCAACTTCATCGACCATGATCAAGTTCACTGCGCTCGCTTCCGCCATGTCTGCCATCAGTTCCATCACTGCGACTTCCCCCACTCGGGCCAAGGCAGTGATCACCAGCTTTGATGACGACCGCGTCCTGCTTGCCGCAGAAGGTACAAGCGTGGCGCGGTCACCATGCTTTCCAAGCGGCTGGGGACCTTCCTGCTCGCCGGCTTCTTCGTCACCAAGAGCAACATCGCGCTCTCCAGCAAGAAGTTGTTGAAATCCCCGGCGGCGCGAATGCAGCTGAGGTCACGGACTTCAATTCTTCGAGGGCTGCCCGAAAGTCCCTGTGGGAGGCAATCGAGGCCGAGCCTGGGTGTTCTTCTGAGCTTGGTCGCTTTTGGCTTCATGCTACTTCCTATGTCGAGGTTACAATATCGAAGACTGCTGTCAGATCCAGGTGAGACTTGAGTTGATGTCTATGCTCGTCGTTGTTACAGTGGCATTGTGAAGCTTGCCCTCCAGGACTGAGAGAAGGACTTCAAGATATAAAGTAGTACTTTCGTGCTGTCTCAAACAAAAATGCTACTTACAAAAGTACTCCTGCTGAGAACACCAAAGTAGTATATGTGGTATTAGTAGAATATACACTGTATAAAGTAGTAGTACTTCTTTTTTCCAAGGAAGCTTTTGTGTTGATGGATCTTGTGACGAATTGCACCAAGCATTCGGTCTGAAGGACACGGCCGAAACCCCAAGCTCAATGGACGACGACTTCCAAAACAAAATGAGTTGCGCGTTTGCATCTACCTAATTATCCTACTACTATTGTTCTTGTTGTTGTGTGTGTGTGTTTTCCCTACCTATCGCTATTTTTTGTCGTCTTTAGAAGAAAAACTCTATCCTATTGCTCTTCTCTGCATTGCTTGTTTTTGCCTTCGCGAAAGTCGCGCAAGTGTTCAATACCATGCACTCTCACGGTGCTGCATCCTTCGCAGCTGCGTCTGGATTGCCGGCACCTCCTGAAGCTGCAGTCGCAGCCGCCGCTGCTGCTTTCTGCACTTGCTGCTGTTGCACCTGCTGTTGCTGCTGCGCCTGTTGCGCCTGTTGCTGTTGCTGCTTCAGCCGCTCAATCTGCTCCTGCCGCTGCTGCATCTGCTGCATGAAATGCCGCCGAATGTCCGCGCACCGCGGGACTTTGCAGACCGCGTAGTCTTTTTCGCACTGGCGCGCATGCGCCGAGAGCAACCCGACGATTCGCTTGCACAGCACGCACGGACCGGCGAGTCGCTGCTCGCACATCGCACCGTGCTTCAGCATCGAGCGCATCCGGTGGCAGTTGAAGAAAGTGCACTCTGCAATCGTGCAGCTGCTCGCGTGCTCCAGCTGAAGAAGCAGCTGCGGGTCGATGTTATGGATCCGCCGTTGCTTCTTGCTCGGGTCGTCGTCGCCTGCCGATGAATCAGCTGCTGAAGCCGGTGCGGACGCGTCTGCAAAAGTTGCTGCTGGAGCTGATGCTGTCACAGCCGCCACCTGAGTTCCTCCACCCGACACCGCGCATGTTCCTACTGCAGCTGTTGGTGGTGCTGTCAGAACTGGAGTCGGACCACCAGGTAAACTCGTCGCCAAAGTGACACCTCCCACATTCGCCGAGTTTAGTACTGCCTGCGCAGCAGCAGCAACTGTGGTCGCCGCACCGGCACCGACGGCAACTCCAGCTGCAGCCGCTTTCGTTGGTGACGTCTGGTTCAGCTTGCGCTTTCGACTTGGCCCTGGTGTCTTTGCATTGTTCTTCAGGGACCCTGAGGCTCCTGTGACACCCGATTTGTCCAGCTTCGCGCGCTTCAGCTCTGAACTCCCCGTGTCACGCTTGATCGGTCGCCCAGGACCGATTGGCTTGATTACAGAAGCGCTCTTCTCAGCGGCAACAACAGCATCTGATGGCTCACCTGGTTTCGGGATTGGGACAACCTTGAACAAATGCAGCTGGTGTTCGTGCTTTGTCTTCGCGTTGCAAGTATCGCAGAGATTGAAGACGGGGCAAATCGAGCAGTTCCAACGGTTCCCGCTTGTTAGCGCGATCTTGCAGCCCGTGCAGCTGAACGTGAATCCTGTAGTGCCTTGGTTGAACAGGTGATAGAGCACCATCATGGACGAATGCTTGGCGCGACGGATCTGGTCAAACTGGCAATGGTTGTTCTGGCAGTACATCAAAAATGCCTCGCGAGTGTCAAAAATTTCACATGGCATGATAACGTCGTCTAAATCGTCATCCGAATCGCGCGCCTTCTTCACAACTCCATCCGCTACTTTCACAATAGCTCCAGCGCCAGGTGCAGGTTTTGTTGTAACGACTTCGGTGCTCTTCTCGTCAGGAGGGCTTTCACCCTCGATCTTCATCTTCACGTCGTCGGATGGTTCATCGCTCTTTCCTTCCTCACTAGTTTGTGCTTCGCTCTTCTCAACCTTCACAATGGATTTGTCCCCGTTCGGGTCCACAAAGCATAACGAAACAGCGAACTTGATCTCCTGGAGATCTAATTCAGCCAGCTCCGGTGCGGCCGCCTTTTCACTCAGCGGAAGAATTCGCGCGCTCATTTCTTCAGCACGTTTCGCTCCATTTGAAGCAATCTCCACACGGTGCTGCAACTGAGTCTTGGTCGTTTCGTAGCACGCTGTGCAGTAGTAGTGATGATAGTGACGAGGTGGCGCATTCCGGGAGCCAGTTGAAGAAGCTCTTGTCTTCTTTACTGCTTCCAGCAGCTCCGCCACAGCAGTCGACGGTTGAACCGTTTTCATCTCCCAACATCCAACCTTGACGATTGGAGCAGCGCATTTGTGGCACTTCGGGTGCAGATCCACGACGAAGAAATCATCTTTCTGTGGCTCCAAGATGCCCTTCAGCTTCTGCATCAACGGATCACTGTTGACTACATTCTTCGAGCTTCCACTTGGACGGCCGAGCTGTCCTCCTTTCTTGGACCGATTCTTTGTTGTGCTACTTCGAGTTGAAGTTGCTGGGGCATCTACGGTAGCTTTCTTGCTGCGTTTCTTCTTGCTCTTGGAGTTGACGCCAGCCTTCGAGGCCGCCGACTTCCCAGAAGAAGACGGCGTGGCAGCAACAGGTTCGTCCACGTTTCCATTTTCGCTTTGCAGACCCTCTTCGCTTGGAGTCGGCGAGCGCGATAGCGGAGTGTTCGAGTCTTCAATTTCGCCAGCAGCTTCTGTGGCATCATCGGCGGTGTTCGTGGGTGCCCCAGGGGTTCCCGCTTTTTCCGTGCGAGTTCCGGTTGTTTTTTCCTCGAGCTGTTTGATCAGATCCTCAGCAAGTCGTGGCCAGTAGTCTCCCTCAAAATAAGGCAGATCATGCGCCGCCTTCTTCTTCATGTAGTACTCCGCGTACAGATTGGAAATATTGTACACGAGTCCATCTTTCTTGGCTTGTTGGAGGAGTTTCTGATACCATTGACGAAGTCGAGCTGATTTGGGGATTTTCTGGTTCTCGGGCTTGCAAAAGAAGATGTAGTCATCACCTTTCAGCGGCGGGCAGGACCAAATGTGTGCAGTGTGAAAACCACGGTTCTTACAGTCTTCCAAGAAGCCGAGCATCACCTGCTGATGCATCAGAGTACGAAGCTTCTTCGGCTGGAAGTAGTTGACCGAGTCCAAGTACGACACGTAAACACGGCCGGCGTTTGGGTCAAGCGAATCCGGACCGTACTCTTGGACGTACAAAGTGAAGATGAGCACATCCACACCGTCGAGCTCCTGGAAAACGCAAATGCACCGCGAGCGATACGTAAGCTGGAGAGATTGACCAGATGAACCAGATGTGGCTGCCGTTCCGTTCTGGCGCTTCTTCGTATCAGTTCGCTGTCGCTTCAGTGACTTTGGCTGTCCGGTTCCTCCAGTCGATCCGCTCGCGTTCTTGCTTTCAGACTTTTTCGGCTTTCCGTATTTCGCGGCAAGCAGCTTTCCCATCTTCGGCTTGATCTGAACTTGCTTGTCGATGCTCAACACCTCTCGAATCGTGACACCAAACTGGGTCTCCGATGCTGGCTCCTCCACTCCGCGAGAAAAGCCGATACTATCTGAATTCCCTAAGTTGCCCATGCGCTCAGCTTCATCTTTCCCTGCTTGTTCAATCGACTCCATCACTCTCTTCTCGATCAATCTCGCCATTCGTGTAATCGGAAGCCGTCTTGCTTTCAAACCATTCTCAGTGGATGGCTTCACACCAGCTACGCGTTGCTTCTTTACACAGATTGGACACACAAATGGTTCCTGCTCGCCAGAAATAGCGTGATTTCGCTCATTGAAGAGCGCGCAGATCTGGTGATACCACAGCTTGCACGAATCACACTCAACCCACGGTTCTTCAGCGACTTCACTGTTCTTGCGCTTCAGCAGAGAGGACTTCTTCAGCACACCATCAAATGGCACAATAGCCGCACCAGCCGTCGCGACAGTACCGGCACCACCTTCAGCTGGCGCTGCAGCAGTGAGCTGAGGAAGAGTCGCCATATCGATTGGCCCGTCTTTCATTTGCTTGTAGCAACTTGAGCACCAGTGGTGCTCTCCACGTGGATCGCTGTAGTAGTGAGTGTGTCGGCGGATACGACCAGCGCACGGTCCACTGCAAAATAGCATGCACGGAGCAAATTTGAACGAGTCGCCTCCGCAGAGCTGACACATCTCCTCCCGTCGTTGCTCGCAACGCTTGAACAACTGCTTCTCCAGTTGGTTCTTTAACGCCGCAAGGGATTTGTCGAACGATGCGAGCAGCTGCTTCGCGGCGATATTGAACTTGTTCGTACTGCTGTTGTAAGCGATGCAGTTTTCAAATACCAGTCGTACATCGCCCGCGAAAGCCTCGACACTGTTGTAATGCTCATTCTCAAGCCGTTTCTTGATCGTTCCCAGGTCCATTGGGCACTTGATGATTTCGAAATAATCGGGAATGTTCCACTGCACTGGATCAACTGGATTGTTGAATGTCCACCCATACTCGCTCTCCATAAGCTTGTTAATGAGCGGCATCAGACGATTTTTCAGCTCGGTTAACGTGATGTGACCACAGAAGTTAAACCGAAGAGATCGAATGTGCTCATCCAATTGCGCCTCCGTCATCGAGTCCAGGTACGATATATCTTGGTGCGAGACATGCTGGTCCGTCCGGAGATTTGCTTGAGTACCACGAACAACCAGTCCATTCGAGACCACTGGAGCCAAGGGGGCAGTCGTCGCAGGTTTCGCACCCACTGGAACTCCAGGTTGGGGAGTTCCATTGGTCGCAGCTTGAGCTTTCGCTTGCGCACGTGCCTTCATGATTTTCGCTTGTTCCTTTCTTCGCAGTTTCTTTTCCTTCTCGGTTTGATACTTCAAAGGTTTTTTTTTCAGCTCCGACAGATCGGACAAATCTTTCGACTCTGCCTTCACTCCAGTTGCCGTCGCACTGCTCGCAGAATTTCCATTCGGTAGCAACGCACCGCCACCACCAGCATTCGCACCAACAAGCGCTCCATTATTTGACAGAGAAGATCCACTTGCTCCGGGAGTGTTTACCTTGCTCTCGCCCTTGACGCCACCAGCCTGTAGATCAACGTTCTGACCCGACCAAACACCTCCAGGCTGCAGAGTTCCGGAATTGCGCTGTTGGAGTGTAGATAACCCTCCTTGAGCAGCGTTTCCAGGACTTTGCATGTTACCACCAGCGCCAATTGCGCCATTGTTGTTGAGGGTGTTGCTTGTACCAGGTGAGACAGTCGTGTTCATAATCTTTATCAACCCACGGACACCCTCGGGACACTGACTGGCAGCCATTTGCAACTGAGCAGGATTGCCACGACACGAATCGACGATCTTGATTGCCTTCCTCACAGGACCACACACCTCACAGATCATTTTGTTGCACTGCTTGAAATGCGACAGCACGTATCGTGAAGAAATGCAGTGGTCGGTACGGCACTGGCGCTGGTGGCACTCGCAAATGTGCTTCCACAAAACTTTCATCCCAGCGCAGTATGGCAGGATGCACTGTGGAGCGGCGCATGTGCTTGCGTGTCGAAGCATGCACAGACGCTCCTGTTGCCTCCGTAGCACCAACTGCTGCTCGGTTTCGTTCATCGGGGGTCGAATGGCACTGCAAACGTCACACTGAAGATTCCGGCACTTCCGGAAATGCGAAAGCAGCTGACGAGTAGACTTGCAGCCGATCGTCGTACACTGGGCATTTGCGCAGCGTGATACATGCGCGAGCAAGGCTTTCGTGCGACTGCAATACTCGATCGAACAATCTCCAGTTGTGCAGGTTCGAGCGTGCTTCAGTTGGATCAGACGTCTCTTCAGCTCCTCTCGCTTTTGAGCAATCGATGCCTCGTTCATCTGCGTCATACCAGGACCCGCTCCAGCAGGAGGTGTGACTGCGCCAGGCAGAACGCCGACAGGAGAAGTCCCTCGTTGAAGCTGCGCGCCAGCCGCGGTCGGATTCATCCCCATCCCCGCCGTGTTCTGCTGCTGCTGCTGTTGCTGCTGTTGAAGCTGGAGCTGTTGCATGCGGCGTAGCTGCTGCATTTGCTGTAACTGCTGGATTTGTTGGATCTGAGGTCCAGTCAGATTCATTCCGTACATGTTTGAAGCGCCGTTGGCACCGGGCACGGCTGCAACCATAGTCGGATTTGTCTGCATCCCAAACCCCCCAGAAGCTGATACTGACGGAGTTGTCAAACCAGCACTGATCTCGGGAGGCATGCTGAGTGCAACTGGATTGAATTGTGAAGTCGGAACACCGGACGACAGGTTCGATGGCGCGGTCGACGTTGCAATGTTGGCAAAATTGTTCCCGCCAGCCATAGACACAGGAATCGCAGACGCTCCTTGCAGCTCAGACTCTGGCATGGCAATCGGCTCATCACTGATCCCATTGGCCATCTCGTCTGCTTCTCTCTCCAACTCGTCGAGAATCGAGCTTCCTGAATTTTGGCCAGCTGAGACGCTTGCTGCAGACGAAGTGGAAGATGTCACCGTCGATGACATAGTCAATCCTGACGAATTGCTCACTGGCATCTGAGACACAGACATCGGCATCTGCAACGGTTGACTGGCTACAGGTTGCTGAGGAATTTGCACCGGAGAAGCTGAAAATGGAATCCCTTGAAAGCTATTCCGCTGATTCTGAAGCGCTGCCATTTGTTGCTGTTGGCGGTGAAGCAATTGTAGCTGCTGTTGCTGGAGCTGCTGAGCCTGATTCTGAGCTTGAACCTGTTGCTGTTGCTGCTGATTTCCCGTTTGAGGTGCTGTTGGACTTGGCTGCTGTTGTTGTTGCTGCTGCATTTGACGCCGTCTCGAATTATCCAGCGCCTGCTGCAGCCTCGCTTTCAGCGTCTGTACATTGCTGTATTCGTCCCTCGATGATGCACTCATATAAAGCGTGTGCTCCAGTCTCCTGGCGATTTCTCGAGGGTTGTAATTCACTGACGCTGGTCGATTCGCACTTTTCATAATCAGCGTCAAGCTGTTCATTTCATAATCGAAACAAAGGCAAGAAATGAGTCTTGAACCAACACAACAGCAACATGAAATACTCCAAAAGAAGCTTGGGCTCCTCAACTTACATGATCCGAGCAATTTGCTGCCTCGCACTTCGATCGGAATCCTTGTCTCTCCAGTCGCCACCTGCACCTCCAGGTACCGCGCTACTGGCAGCAGCACTATTCGGATTTGCAACCGCATTCGCGTCTGCGCTGTTATTGTTGCTGGTAAGATTGACTGCGTCGGTTTGACGAACAGTTGAAGCCGGATTTGCTGCCATATTTGCTCCCACTGCGTTGGTATTCATTGTCTGCTTCACAATACAATGCACATACGATGATCAGTACAATTCCCCAGGCAAAAAAACAGGACAATCGTCTATGCTGCGGCGAAAAACAATACTCACAGTTGTAGAAGTTGTCGATGAAGTTAGTGAAGCCGTATTTGATGCATACTGGGGAACTGGGGGCATCGACTGAGGGGGAACTGACATGAGCACGCTTCCACCACACCACTATCGGCCACGCCGCTTTCCGAAGTGAAGCCGACTCACAGTCTCAAAAACGAAGGTCGCCGTTCTCGAATGCCAGCAATCGGAGAAAGTGCGGTTGCAATTGAAGCGTAATGCGTAATGCGTCCTCACTGTCTTGCAGAGCACGACTATCAAACGCAATCGACACGACTCGCTGCGACCACGGACAGAAATGTTTCTCGACAGTGATGCAGTTGCTTGTCAATTGGCAACAGCAGGATCTGCAACAATAAATGCAAAAGCAAAGGCACACTCGTCAATACACGCACACTCTGCAAGTTTCCACTCAAGATTCAATCGTTGCCATGACACTGCGTGAGATCGTACGACAAAACTTCGTGCAAATGCAATACACATAATGCCACATTTGTACACACACGCATCGAATGCTACGAGCGAGATGAATTTTGCAATGCACCAAAGCGCAAAATGACAGGCCGCACTCCCAAACACACACAGCACATGTGCACACGCACACACACCACAGCTACATTGCGCACTCGATACCGCACACATTGATATGCATATCCGCACACTTGCACACCTTCCACACACCCTCACACACACACCCACACGTACATCCACATACCCCTGCAAACAAGCTTTTGCACTTTGCACACCACACTCGTTTGCCATTCTCGACACATGCGCGCAATCTATTTTTCCTTACCTGTCGAAAGTTGAAAAATACCCGCCTCTGCACGAAATAAAACCCTTCTTTCTCCCTTTTTCGAAACGATCGAAGGGGGAAGGCGGAGTGGTCGCTGGATGGCGCGCGCGTGCGTCTGCTGCGGGGGGATCGGCGAGTGCGGAAGCGGGGCGTCTGCGGCCGGGTCGTCGTCTGCGTCCGTCACCTACTGCCTCGCGTGAAGAGAGCGCGCCGCGGGTGTCGTCTCCGTTCTTCCGCGCGCCGCCTGCCTTCCTTTCCGTCCTTCCTTCTCGCCTTGCAAGGAAAGAAGGGGAAGAAACCGAGAGAGTCGCGGGAAGAGTGATGGTCACGTCGAGCTGGGGGGCGGGATGCGGGCGTGAAAGTGTGGGGTGTGAAGGAATGAGGGGGAAACAAAGCGGAAAGGGGGATGGGGAAGCCAACACCCACTTTGACACCCGCTAACCTCCATTTTAACATTCGCAAACACCCACCAACAACCCTTTTTGAGTGATGACACTGCCAGTATCCAATAAAGTACGAAGAGTACACTGTTGGTATTCAATAAAGTACGACATGGCGGTCAGCGAAAAGAAGGAACATGACATTTTTGCATTGCGTGATCTTGGGAAATGGGAGAATGCCAGGCTCTCACATGAACCCTTCGAGGAAGCAGCTGCATGAATCGCAGATTTACTTTTACAGGGTGAAAAATAAAACCTGTTTAGTTAGTAGGTCGCATTGTTTAAAGAGGCTATTTGTCTTTTGAAGTTTGGCTGACCCTATTCAGCAAGAATGCAGCAGCAGATGATCAGGATCGTGGGCTCTGCGAGCGGCGGCGACGACGCGGCAGGCGAGCGAGATGGAGACCGCGGACGCGCAGTGGTGATAGACGCAGCAAATGAGGACAAGCGCCACCCAGCAGGTGCACTACCCGGCGACCTGGTGCTGCAGACGCAGCCGTTTGCGAAAGTGCTGCAGCCAGAGCTCTGGAGCTCGCACTGCCACCACTGCTTCACCACCGAGAGCGCCAAGCTGAGCCGATGCGGGCGGTGCCGCACTGCCTACTACTGTGCGTTATCCATATGCACGCGCATGGTGTGCTAGTGCCGTTTAGCTGCTGGCTGACATGTGTGTTTACTACGCTATTGAGGTCTCATTACCTTTTGAACGGGATCCTGCCTTTAGGCTCGCGAGACTGCCAGCAAAAGGACTGGAAGCCCGACCACCAAGTCGAGTGCCGCCAACTCGAGCAACTCGTGTCGCTGCGCCTTCGCGGCCCTCAGATCGCAGATTTGCTGCTGCTCGGACGCGTCATGCGGCGGCTTCAAGAGCACACGCCCGCTGCTGCCGAGGTGTCGCCCACGGCGCTGGTCTGGTATGAAGCCGATCTGAGCCAAGAGACGTTGCTGCTCGCGACGCTGGCGCAGAAGCTCAAGCTCATCGATGGTAGACCGTCATCCTTATTATAATTTTATGACCCCAATTGATTGGATCAGAATTATTCAGTTGGACCGACAACCTCTGTGGTGTCTAATTGTTTATTTGTTTGTCTATCTGAACAGAATCAATTCCGACGCGCGAGTTCCAGCAGATGCTGAGTCGTTTTGAGAACAACAACTTCTCGATTTGCGACGACTTGTTGCTGGAAGTTGGTGCAGGCTGCTTCCCGCTCGGCGCGATGGTGAACCACAGCTGCGACCCAAACTGTGCGGTCACGTGAGTAGTAGCAACCCAGTGGATATTTTCTTTCACTCCTGCCTGATTATGCAAGCCACCTGAAGAATGTGAGCGTGCGGCATAGATTTACTGCGAAGACGCAGTCGCTGGAGTTTCGAGCGATGCGAGCGATCGCTCCAGAAGAAGAAATCACACAGTCCTACGGTGCGAGTCTATTACCATTTTCTTTGGGTTCATACCCGCTATGTACATGTGATCTGTTGCTTACAGCTCGTGGACAATTTGGTATGTTTTCGATTGTAGTTGATATCGCGCTCCCAAGACGCGAACGACAGCGACGACTCGAGCAGAAGTACCATTTCCAGTGTGGCTGCGCTCGCTGCTCCAAGCCCTTGATCGACCCTGAGAGTCTGGATGCGCACTTGGACGCAGACATCGACGGCATTTCAGAGTCGCAGTGGAGCGATGAGCGCGTGCAGAAGTTTGAGCGTGCAAAGGCGTTGCTGATGCGTCCAGACACCTCGGAGGACCCCATCAAGACGCTGCAGATGGCTCTACAAGCGATGCAAAGCGTCCTTCACGAAGAGAACATCAGCATCCTGCAAGCCTACTCGGCGCTGTTCAGTGCCGAGATGGAACGCGGCAGCATCGAGAAAGCTATCCCATTCGGAGAGAAGATGCTCGAGTTCTACCGACGAGTGTACCCAGCAAACCACCCGCTGATCGGGCTGCACCTGTTCACACTCGGCGACCTCCACCTCCAGAAGCTGGAGACGCAAGGCAGCAGCAGCAGCAAAGCGAAAGCAAAGCAGTATTTGACGGAAGCGAAACAGATTTTGCAGATCACGCACGGGAAGAATCACCATTTTGTCGAGCTACTGAGCCAGCGCATACAAAGTTGCTAACACACAAGAGTGTGAGACTTTGTGTGGCACTTTGAAGGAGTATGCGCCTCTGAGGTTGTGCTATGTTACTACAATGCCTCCACGACGAAAGTCAGGGATGTTACGGATGGAGATGCAATAGGAAGCCGGCAATTACTGGAAATTGTGCTTGATGTGGTGTGAAAATTTCAAGCATACCAGTCAAACAAGTATCTTCAAGTGCGAACATATTTGGCTATCAAGTTTAACTACTTTCTGCTGGGTACGACATGAGCTGAAGCGAAGACACTCCGCGAATGGCTTAGCTTGGCATGGAGCTAGGTCAATCGAAGAGTCAGGCGTTTAGTGATGAATGTGAGTCGCGTGGAATTGCGAAGCAATGACATTTTGTGAATGGCAAGAGAGGCGTGATACTTCTGAAATGGCTATTAACTTTGCACGAAACTTTCATTTCTTGAGTATGTGTAATGCAACATGTTGAAACAGCACTCGAAGAACGCCCGAAGGCACCGAGTGCAGAGTATAGTGCAGCATGAGTGTCTCTCAGGTGCCTTCTCTCAGGAGGGACTTTTGATCAATCTAAGGAAATCAAACAATTCAGATTATCGAAAGGGAATCTTCAGAAACCCAAGGGATCCGTGTTCAAAGTGAATGGAAAAGCGACTCGATCTGTACAATGCGCTTGCTGTGCTTGCTTCCTAGCACAGTACATTTCAAAATGCCAGGACTAGCGTCACAATGAGCAGCAAGCAGTTCAGTAGCGCTCGAGCATTCGTTCCCAGTAATACATGATCCCAGAAACTTTGTAGCCGTCGTAAACCGAATCTCCGTGTCCTTGATCGAAATTTGAGGACAGATCCTCAAGTGTTTATTTCCTCAAGCAGCTTGGATTCGGTCAAAAGCGTCGGTTTGAGGACGACACTTTCAGCTTCAACTGCGTCAGAGAGTCCAGTCGCCTCTTGTTGGAGTACATACTGGTGTTCTTGGCGGCGAAGCAAGCTGTAGCTTGCTAGCGGTTGAATTGAAAGTGTGATCACCACTTTCCCCATAACAAACAGAACACGGTGATCACTGATACTGGTGCTGGAGCGTAGCCGAGAGAGAAGCCGAAGGTGTGACTGCGATGGGAGAAGAGATCATAACGCGACTTCGATATACGAGACTTGAGTATACTTGCCACTTTCAGCATGTTGGAGCTCTTCAGAAAGCATCGCAAATGTGACGTTCAAATGTCCTGTCAAAACCCCCAGCTTTTCTTCCCCTTCCCCATAATGAACTACTGTAATATCTCGATTGACTCGGCGTGTGAGTGCGTCGATGATTTTCCTTCACACTGGTGTGAACAGAGATCGCGCCAAATGACGACCTTTTCATTTCTTGATTCGACAGGAATGTGAATCATTGATCGCATTGTGCAAAAAATATTTGGGTGTGCCCACCATAAGCATATGTATGTGGCCAAACTGACATAGTAACAGTAGGCTCATTGCACAACGTCAAACCAACAACAAAAAACACACGTTCCGTTCTTTAAGGGGTTAAGCATATCGTAAATACCGCTTTTTTCTGGATCGCACTTGCCTACGGAAATCTGCTCGCTCGCTCCTCCTGCGCGATCTCGTTCAGTTTGTCCACCACGAATCCCATTCTCACACGCTCCGAGGGTTCGAACTTGGTCATCAGCTGAATCAGGTTCTGCTGCTTCTCAGTAATTGGGGTCGTAAACAATGGGGTGTTACCTTTTTTGAATTGATAGCGAACCTGAGCAGCACTCATCAGCCTTCCCCACGGCATTTCACCACTGATGACTTCGATAATGCACATTGCAAACGAATAGACATCCGAGGCGAACGACGGTCGTTCACCTGCCAAGTACTCGGGAGAACGCCAGTTGACAGCGCCCATCTTCTTCACATCAATCTGGATCTCCGCCTCGTTCAGTAAACAGCTCAGCCCAAAGTCGATCAGCTTCGCCTTGCCGTCCGCTCCCACCATGATGTTGTCGCACTTCAAATCGTTGTGCGTGATGTTCTGCTCGTGAAGGTACTGAAGTCCAAGAGCGACTTCGTACAGCGTCTTCCACTTCAGAGTCTCGTTGCCGTCCTTCTTTAGGTAGTCCGTCAAGTCACCATTGGACGCATACTCACACACGAAATAGCGCTTGTCGATGTGGCACGCTCCGTACAGATGCAAGACGTGCGGATGCTTGAGTCGGTGCCACACGCGCACTTCGTGCAGCAGCAGATCCGTCGAGATGGTGTAAAAGTCCTTTTCGTACCCCATGAACTTGATCGCGACGGGAGTGTCCAGCCACGATCCCTTGTACACTACTCCGAACGATCCTTGACCGATCGTGTCCGACTCGCTAAACACCAGGTCGCGCAGCGACAGGTACCACGGTGGAGTTGCCTTCGATGCTTCGAGTCCAGCTCTCGTCCAGAGGTCATGGCTTGCCGACGGTGACTCGAAGTAATTCACCGAGACAGCACTCGCCCACTCATTCGCCAACTCTTGGTTAGATGCTGCATTCGAGACAGGAAACTGTTGGCTCGCAATCAGATTATCAGTATCGAATCTCCACACACGAATCGGGTCCGACTCAGAGATGCCCAGCGTGTTCAGCAAGCGGTCCAGTTCAGCGTAGACCAAGTGGTGCGACTCGGCTACTTGGCGGCTTCTCGCTAGCTGGTACACGGACTTCTCTGAAATTGCCGTGCGTAGGTATCGATGAAACCGAGATAGTGTAGCACAAAACTGCAGTACTTCGACGTCTGCAGGTGTCGTGTTGCGCTCGCGGAGCACTGCAAAGATGTGCTCGAGCGCTGGGTATACGTTGTTGGACATCCACTCGTAGCTTTCAATATGTTCACATCTCGATCGGATATGTCGTAGCATGTCTGGAATGGTTGCAGCGTCGAGCTCTCCAAACACGTGCTCCTCCAAACTCGAGTATTGATTCTGTTCACATAATATTTTTCAACAGAGTAAGTGGCACTGATGGTGAGGTACACGTTACCGGTAACATTTCTTTTTCAGGGTGTATCAAGATTCGTACCATCGCTGTGTCTCTGGAAGTGAAAGGTTCTTCTGGACCCTGGTTGCTTTCGAAGACCAACTGCTTCAACCGATTCACGGCAAAGGTTATTTTTACACGCTCGGTTGGGTCTGCAGTACACATCCTCGTGATCAAGTCCCACGAGGTGTCGTCCATAGCCGCAGGTCGCGTTGGAAGTTCGCCATTCCGTACTCGTCGCGCTGCCTCTGACGCATCAACATGTTTCCACGGCAACTCACGTGCCATAGCTTCCCAGATGCACATCCCAAACGCGTAGACATCCGACGCGAAGGACGCCAGCGACTCCTTTCGAACTAACTCTGGTGAGAGCCAATTCGAGTCACTGTGCTTGTCATAGGCGTTCAAAAGAGATGTTCTTCGGACTCCACAGAGCCTTACGACCAAGTCAGAATCGACAATGATGTTCTTGTTTCGAAGATCTCCATGAACGATTCCTCGGTTGTGAATGTACTGAAGCCCCAGCGCTACATCGTGCAAGCACTTCCACTTCGAAGTTTGATTGGGACCCTCGCGCAAGAAATCATGCAGTTGCCTTCCTTCAGTCACAGCCTCGTAGACGAACAAGATATGAGGTCCAATATGGCACGCCCCAAATAGCTTGACCACATTTGGGTGGTTCAGCTGGTACCACTGCGATGCGACTTTCTCGAATTCATGCGGAGATAAACTGCTCGTCTCGATCTCCACACTAGTCTTTCGCCACTTGCCCTCGTAGATCTTGATACCCTGCTCGGATCGTACGAGGTTCCAACTGTGGAACTCCACATCATCGCGCGAAATGAACCAATCGGGAACTTCAGGAGCTTCAATAGCGCAAGCACGGAGAAAACGATCCAGTATTCGTCTGATGCTTTCTTGCTCTTCGGGTCTCGATTCTCTACGGCAGATATTTAGCTCATACTGAAGAAGAACAGCTGCTTTGAGCTTCAGTGCGTCGTCGTCCAGTCCGTCCACAAGAGCTTTGTCTGAGTTGAATAGCTCTCGAAAGCGCAACTGAAGTGACGAAACATCTTCGTCGAAGTGATCTCTCCAGTTGCAACCATCGTGGATGAAATACAGTTCCGCGAAGTGATCCAACTCTTCATGAAAGTCTTGGATTCTGCTTGTCATCACGCGACTTCCAACGAATCGCGACAAAGGACTTTGTCGCTTCTCGATCTCGAGTTGCAGTTTGCAAACGCGAAACACAATGCTAGTGAAGGACACAAGAGCACTGTCTTCTTTTGTTTCAGTCTTGCTGGATTCTTGGAGTTGAGAGCAAATCTCGCGCAATCGCTCCACGACTCGACCACATACTTGGCCAAACTCAAAAGCGCCGCGACAAAGTTCGGCCATGGTTTCCAAAGTACCGGGAATCAGTGGACTTTCGTATTCTCCCACGTCCTTAAAGCGAAAAGAGCCCCCATGCGCGACTAGAAGTTGCACCCCGGCAAAGTAGTCCCATCGAGCAGCTGAGACCAACGGCGTTTCTCTGTCGATACTACTGCAGATGTTGACCGGTGCTCCAGCTTCAACGAGCATTCGAAAAATTCTCATGTAGCCAGAGCGGCCTGCATGAGAGAGTGGAGGTTCGTTGATTCGTTTCGAATAACTCGAACGAGGCTGCGAGGCAGATGCTCCATTATCGATCAGAAACTGCACCACGTCTGCGTGACCAAACTCGGCCGCGTAAAACAGTGGCGTCTTACCAACGTTGGTAGTTGAATCAACAGGCACTCCGTTACTCACGATCCCCTGTTGTACCGAGTCAATGTCACCCACTGCTGCAGCAGCAAACACAGCGATCGTATCACTGGAGTTGCTGCTTTGATCAAATGCTGTGTGCTGAAGCAGCACTGCTACCATATCTTGATGGCCATTTCGTATAGCTTGCGAAAGAGCTGTTTGTCCGAAGTTGTCGGGCTGATAAACAGCGATTCCCTTCTTGATCAGTACTTCCACCACTGAGATGTAGCCGCAACTTGCTGCGAACCATATTGCACTTCTGCCACTCTTGTCTGTGGCTCCGACGTCGGCACCACTCTTGATCAGCTCTACAACCACATTGAGATGACCGCTCTCTGCTGCATACGAGAGTTCAGCTTTTCCATTTGTGTCCTTGATGTCCACAGGAGAGCCGCTCGCGATCAGCTCTGCAACCACTTCGACATGTCCGCGTTCTGCTGCATACGATAAGGCAGTTCTTTTGCCATTCTCCTCAGCATCAACGGCGGCACCCTTCAAAACAAGTTCTGCGATAACCGCGACACGACCCCGCTCTGCTGCTAACGACAAAGCAGTTCTACCGCTTGTATCTTTGGCGTCGATGACGGCACCACTGTCAATCAGCTCAGTGACTACGTTGACATGGCCGGATCGTGCTGCATACCATAGAGAAGTTCTTTCGTCACTGTCCTTGGCATCAACAACAGCGCCATTGGCGATCAGTTGTGCAGTCACTTTGACGTGACCGCGTTCTGCTGCAAACGACAATGCAGTCCTTCCATTCTTCTCCGGAGCATCGACAGCAACATCGTGCTTCAGGAGCTCCACGACCACATTCACGTGGCCACTCTCAGCTGCATACGAGAGTTCAGTTCTTCCATCCTTGTCCTTGGTATCCACGATGGCCTTGTTTCGGATCAACTCCGCGACGACGTGGGCATAGCCGTACTCTGCTGCGTGCCACAAGACTTCTCTCCCATCGCTGTCCTTGACATGAAGATCAGCACCAAGCGAGATCAGTTTCACGACCATGGTGATTTTGCCGGCTCTTGCTGCGTACCACAGCGCAGTTCTTCCATTCGTGTCCTTGTAGTTGATGTCCTCGCCCAGCCTCAGCAACCCCGTCACCACTTCGACATGGCCGCTTCCTGCCGCAATAGAAAGCAAGGTTCTCCCGAGGTTGTCCTTGGTGTCGATGGGGATACCCATTTTGATGAGCTCCGTGACTGCTTCAGCATGACCGAATCGAGCGGCATACCACAGCGCAGTTCTTCCTTCGTTGTCCGCTGCATGAATGTCGGCATTGCGCTTGATCAGCTCCATGACCACTTCGATGTAGCCATACCTCGCTGCAAGCGATAATACAGATGCTCCGGCGTAGAAATCTTGGGTACGAACGTTGCCGGACTCCATTGAAGCACCATTGTCGATCAGCAAAATGGTGATGTCGACACTGCCGGACTTCGCAGCATACCACAGCGCATTCCGTCCATTCTCGTCCTCATAGTTGACCACGTCCCCGCGCTCAATCAACACTTGAACCACTTTGAGATTACCATTCTCTGCTGCATACGAAAGCACGGTTCGCCCGAGGTTGTCCTTGATACCCATCGCAGCGCCATTTTCAATCAGTGCTGTCGCGACTTCAGCATGGCCAAACTTCGCCGCATACCACAGTGCAGTTCTGCCATCACCGTCTTGGTCATCAACACCAGCGCCGCTTTCGATCAGTACCGCGATCACCTTGACATGACCATTTTGTGCTGCAGACGACAGCGCAGTTGTTTCGTAATAGTAGTCCTTGGTGCCAATCGCAGCGCCACTGGCAAGCAAGTGCTCGACCGCGTCGACGTGACCGCGCTCTGCTGCGTACGCTAGAGCCGTTCTTCCGTACAGGTCCTTGGCATCAACGGTGGCGTTGAGCGTGATAAGTTTATCGAGAATGCCGACGTTTCCGCACCATGCTGCGTACAAGAGCGGCGTTCTTCCGTGACTGTCTTTGCCATCAACAACATCACCCAATCTGGCGAGCTTGTACACCATGGTGAGGTCGCCAAACTCGGCGGCAAACGACAGTGGCGTTCGCCCCAACCGGTCTCTCTCCTGCACAAACCGGCCGTGCTTGAGCAGAAAATCCACTTTGCCCACTTCGCCGGTCTTCACAGCCTTATACCAGGCGTTCGGGTCGTTCGGCACAAGTCGGGGCTTTGGCTTCTGTTCTGCGGTCTTGAGTCCCATGCTGCTGCTCCTGCCGCTACTGTCGCCTCTAGGATCCGCTTGTTCTCTCGATCTGCTCTTCCCTTCCTTCGCACAGCAGTCGCCTTGCCGTTCACCTCGGCAGTTAGTTATTCTCTCTCGTGACCCTCGGGTGCGGTTGTGTCTCTGTTATCGCTCGCTGCGCGGTGGCTGCAGGTCCCTTCCTCGCTACGTCGCTGGTGCGCGCGTGATCACAGCGCTTGCTTGCGTTTGGCCACTTGCGACGCTCGATTGTCTTCCGGCAGAGTCTCAGAGACAAAGAGAAATGGCAAAACAACTGGTGGTGCTGGTCGTTACAGTGCGAGCGGGGTGAGTGGCGTGTGCTGCTGCTGTGCTACTGCTGCTCGTGGTGCTGCTCGTGACGCTCCTGCTGACGTGGGGAGGCTTGGCTTCGAGTTGTGTGGGAACTTGAAGCGAAAAAAACCCAGGCAAATAAAGTCCGGGGCTTTATTTTTTGCGCATACGGTACAAGTCGAGTCAATTTTGTGCGGGTTTTGCCAAAGCGATCAACCGTGTTTTGGCAAAAAGCGAATGGAGGATTCCCTCCTCGCGGACAAGGTGTTCGAGTACCCACTACGCGAACGACGCGGTGCATGACCGAGGACTGGACTCGCAAGATGAAAGAGCGAGAATCCGATTCTATCGAAAGCCCATTGGGCTCTCTTGTTGCAGCTGTTCGCACCTGGAGAGGGCTCTTCCACCCGAATGCTCGCAATAGAATGCTACTTGCAGTAGTTGGCAATCAAGTGACCTCCAGCTTATCGCGTTTCGCAAGCCAGGTGGTCTATGGACGCGCCTCCTCTTTCGCCAGTTCTGGATGATGATGATGATGATGAGGTGTATTGAGGAACGCTTAGACGACCAGCAATATCCATCCAAGCACTACCCCCCGGAGGCGATGTCGCGCTGGGTCGGGTCTATCTACGATGTCGTCACACGACACCCCGAGCAGCAGCCCGTCGCCGCGCGGTCTCTCTCGCTGACGTGGCACGTTCCCGCGCCGACGTCGATGTATCGACCTGTTCCTCGCCTTCCAAGAGCGAGGTGTCGAGCCAGTGTATATATCTGATATATATACGAAGAGCTACGAATTGAAGGCATGCTAATACACAACACGTTGCCGAGTTGAGGAGTGTGACGGCGAGCTAAGCACAGTATCTTATCGGCGAGAAGCTCCGAGCAGAAGCCTCGCGCAATCTCTGCCATCGTGTTGCGAAGTCAGTATTCATTCTTCCGACTCTCTCCCTCTATCGAAATTTCTACCGTACGAAATTGAGAAAACTGGGGTCAACCCATATGGCTGCGAGAGGTGGACAGAGAGAAACACACATCTGCCACTACAGTGTCGCTCTTCCCAAAGTTGAACTCAACTCGGTACCTACACTGTACGCACGACAACCACACGAGAGGAGAAGCAAGCGGTACGGCTCTTTCCCGGTTTGGCTTCGCCGCTGGTGCCAGTTTCCCTCTTACCCGAGAGGGCTCTGTAAGGCCCTCCGAAGTGCCACTTTACCCAGACACACCTCCGTTTAAAGTGTTGTTTTCTATGTATATGGAAGCGAGTGGAAGGCGAATCGAAGTCTGCCTTCCACACCCAGTGGGTGGCAATGTTGTGCTCTACAGTGTAGCGTACATTGACCAGGTGAAATGGTTGTGGTCGTGTCTTAGATTGCAAAGGTGTATGCTGTATTGGACTGCTGGTGGTTACATAGTCAGGTGTGGGTGAGTTTACATGCAGCCTCGAGGCTTCAACTGGCCATTGTAGCCGATAGTTGGACGTTCTTGATGACCCAGACACATATTCTGTCTTTTCTATGCGATATGTGACAAACATCTGTCCCCCATCTCTATCTCAGACCTGACAGAGATGTCCACAAGTCCTCTGAAGTGACATAAAAGGGCCAGGATGTGCTGACTGAAAGTTAACCTTTATCCACCAGGCCAAGCGGTGCTACATGCTACTGCAGTAGCGCATTGCTACCATCGAGATAATATATTTCCGCAACGAGTCTACATGGCGTTCGTGATCTCATTCCCAAGTAAACATACGAGGCTCCTTCGACACCTGCACCCCAGCGCTCTTGTTGCTGGTGCTGCGAGCCTTCTCTTTCGCTCTGATCAGTTGCTGAAGATACTTCAGATACTCCTGCTCTCCCTCCAGCAATCGGCGCTCGCGGAGAAGTTCCAGGTACATGGACTCGGTGACCACGCCAGAGTCGCATTCGCTGCTGTTGCTGGCGTCAGCCTGTCCTTCTGCGAGCGTGACATGTTGCTTCGCAGCGACAGCTCCTGGAACTTGGCCTCGGACTCCATCTTCGAGCTGTCGAGTGTGGATGGCTCCAGATCTGCAGGACCCATTTTCTTCGATATCTGGGGGCGTGTTGGGCTTCTTCTCCTTCGCGCGTCGAGATTCTCTTGTTTGGGTCGTTTGCTTGGCTTTGCTTGTCGTCAATCCAGTTTATTTCGAAATGGCGTGCGGAGAAAAGGTCGCCAACAGAAAAGCAGTTTCGAAGCCCCTGGCCGCAGGACGGCATCGTATCTCTCTCGAGTTGAGGTCGCGTGGCCGTTCCTTGTACAAACTGTGTTGGGAAGTGGGCTTGAGGAGGTCGGTCCATTAGCAAACACCTCTTTGGGGTAAGTACGCGCGAGCATCTCCCTCCAAGTGGTCAGGCATGTCTGGCAGGTGGGATGCGCAACTGCCAAGCGCCAAATGTATGGAGTTGGACGGCACTTGGTACCAGCGTGCACGCGCAATTTCCCGCGGCTGATGATTAATCATTAAAATGATGGGAGTCCTCAATGCTAATGAAAACGCGCCAGTACAAGCACAGAGTTCGGTGCCGCCAGTAAACTCAACTCGCATCGTCTAAAGTCAGAATTGGGGGTGGTACTAGTTCATAGTTAACGATGTTCATCGGTTTCTACAGTGGTTGAGTGAATCTGTGGGATACAATTGTGGTTGCTTTTATGCAACGAGGTACTACTTTTAATATTGACATGGTAAATAATGCAAAAGTGAGTCGAGTGGGCTTGGGTTTAACAGGCTGTCTGCTGTGTGTATGTGTGTGGCGATGGCTGGTGACTGGCTATGATGACTTTCCTCCTGGAGGCTTCGTTTCACCACTTAAAGTTGACGAACACGGGGCTGTGGGGCAGCTTCTGGAGCGCGTTGATCTGGTACCGGATCGAGCGGCTCGCCTCGGTCTCGCTGCCCCACATGTTGAGCGCGCCGATCCACTTGTCCAGCGCAGTCCAAAGCGCCTTCTCTTCTTCCAACGCCCTCAGCTGGTGCGCCGCCTCGATGCATTCAAGCGCGAGGCTACTGGCACTCGCGTTAAAGAGCAGGGCGTAGGTCTCGGGTGCGCGGACGGCGTTCTTCTGGGCCAGCATGGCGCGCAACTGCGCTTCAAGTGTCATCCAGACCGCCTCGTCTTCGGCGCGCTTGGTGCGCAATCGCCCGCGGTACATGCGCTCGTAGCCTCGCTGCTTGACCTTACGCACTTGGAGCTTGAGCTCTGCAGTCGTGGCCTTGGTGGTCGTGGTGGTACTGCTGGTGTTGTTACGAGCACAAAGACGCGACTTCTTCTTCAAGTTTGCGGCGGGGTTTGGCTTGGTTGGTGATCGCTTCTGCGCTTGAGATGGGGACGAAAGTGCGCCTGACCCATTGCTCTCGACTGGAGCGATTGTCGGACTGGACGACACCTCAATCGAAAGGAAGTCGGCGTTTTTCTCTAGCGATTGGGCGAAGAATGAACCATCATTCAATGGTGACGACGATGTGGTCGGGGTGGGGACAGTCACACCATCCAGGTCGCTCACGAACAGCGAATCGCCAAAGTCGAACGCGGCAAAGTCTTCGAGCGTGGCCCTGGACTGGAAGAACGCGATCATCGGCGTCGGCGGGAACGCCGCGGAGTCGTCCATGTTGCAGTCGTAGTTACTGTGCATAAGCTCCTCGGTGGAGCCGCACGAGTCGAGGCAGACCGAGTCGAGCCAGAGTTCGAGCGGATACCAGTTGGTTGCGGACGTGGGCGTGTACGAATCGGACGTGGGGGTGGACGCAGATGGCTGGAGCGTTGGGGTGCTCGTACTCGCACTCATTAAGTGAGTGGGTGGGGGAGCGAGCGAGGAAGGCGCGAAAGAGACTTGGCGAATTGCGTAATGAGACAAAGAGACACCATGCTGGACTGGCTGACCTGACTTGGTGGACTTGACAAATCTGCGTGACTGACTGAGCTGAACCGAACTGAGCAGCTCTTTTTGGTCCATCGTAGCCTTGGGTGAGAACCGGCAGAGGGCCAAGTCGATACTGTACTGTAGATACTTTCGCGCGACCCACAACGCGACGAACGCCCGCGTCAATACGGAGCAGCGGGGACGACGGGCGTAAGAAGAGCACCACAATGCAGATCTCGTGCTTGGCGAGCAGGGTCAGGCGGTGGATCGCTCCTCAACACTCGACGCTACCGTGACACGCGCATCTCCTGCAACGGCTCTCGAGCCCGCCACTGGAGCTGCACTGATCCTCTGAGCTGATTGAGCGCTTGAGCGCATTTCGGTAGTGCCCACAAACCAAGGTACATTGAGGGATCCTAGCCAATGTTACTGTATCCATGTGTGTGTGATGAGCTTGAGGCTCTTGTCTGAGTGCGGTATATGGGCGAAGGTGGAACTCGTTGGTACATACAGACTTGCATACAAACTCAAACACGTGATATAAAGTAAGTGGACATATTATTATATACTCGCAAGAAGAAAACAAAGTCTTGAATTACAGCAGTGTAAGGGCACTTTTCCCGGAAACGTAACCAGGTGCTCACTTGGAGTTTGTATGACGGGGTAACTCGTTTCTGAAATGTCTCCATAAAAGTAACCCTTGTCAAGACCCCTCAAAATGTCTGCCATTGGCCTTCGATGAGCAAAGCTCAGCGACCAACACAGGGGAGCTAGCCGCAGGCGACGCGCTGCAACGCGTTCTTTTTTGCGCCCGAAGGGCGTCAAAGTTCAGGTCAAATGGCTCAGGGGAGCAAGAAGGCGTATTCTAAAAATAGATTTTCCGAAAACATTCCGTAAATACCCCTCCTTACAGTGTAATGGAATAGTGAAGAGAGGGTTAGGTTTCCGGACGGTTTTCGGAAGGTTTCCGGAAGGTTTCCGTAAATGTTAAATTCCAGCAGCACCTCAAACTACAACCAGGCGACAGTGGGACTAGTGTTTGGCCTGAACCGACCACGCCAAAGAATTATTAGTACGGTAAGTAAAAGGCAGCTAGCTGCGCCTGACCAGCCCAGATCTGACTGAGAGGCGGTGTCCCCACCTCCGAGACCCCGAGAACAACTGGGTATATTTGTTCGGAAAGCCGGTTAATAGAAAAACCGGTTAATAGATCTCCATTGGGGGAGAACTGTAAGTAGGATCTCCAAGCCGCGCTCTTGGCTCATGGTGTCTGCTTTAATACCAACGCGAGTATGGCATTCGAGCAGAATGGCTTGAGGGGGTGTTGTCGCTGCTGCTTGTGTCTAGTACGGTAGTGCACCTTTGAACTTTGGCTCATTGGATGATTGACCATGTAACAACAACAAGACAGTGTACACGCTTCGTCAAACTCAAAGTAGCTTCTCGTGCAAATGGTTCCGCTGTTTTTGTAAGTTGAAGTTGATTTCAGAATCAGACTCACCGAAGCGATGGACTCATTTCTGAGTATTCTGAGATTGTGAGAGCGAACAGGCTTTTCTGTTGATACCAAAGCCCTCCACCTTGTATCCGATATCTGATGATTTATGCTTCGAACATTGCTTCGCGTCATCACTACTGACACTTTACGTAGCAGATATGAGAAATAATGAGAGCCGCGATATGTTTCCCTGGATGGGTGGGTTCCCTCTTCTGTGGCCCTGTTTAAGAAAA
>JAASGK010000422.1:0-24752 GCA_023334195.1 Globisporangium emineosum
AAGGTCGTGAAGGAGGGTCTATACATCTTCAGCACGAAGGAAGCCACGTTTGCGATCCCGGGAGTGGACGCGGAACCGGATTTCTTGTCGTTCGCGCGCGGCTGGTCCTTCTTCGGCACGTCCAAGCAGGTGAACGCGTCGATCCCCCAGCTCATCAAACAAGCCATGTCGGACCCAGACGCCGTCAACAAGTACCTCGCGTACCGCGCGGTCGCCGACGTCGAGAAGGCGAAGGTCATCGACGGTCTGCTCAAGGGCGACTCGAAGACCGAGATCTCGGCGGACTTCATCAAGCTCCACGCGAAGATCCTGTTCTCGGAGGAGCTGACCCCATCGGCGCGCGCCTTGACGCTAGTCGAGTCGCACCGCATCCAGAGCCGCGACGACCTGAGCCACCACTACATTGCTGTGAAGGACGCGACCACCGCGCTGCTCCAGGCGGTGTGGGCCAAGCACTCGGCTGCGATCGAAGCCGCGTACGCGAAGCTCGCCGCTGAGTCTCGCACGGGTCCTCACTACGAACAGTACCAGGAGCGTTCGCTGAAGCGCCACTTGCTGAGCCTGATCGTTGCTGGTGCGAAGGTGCCAGTGCTGAGCACGACCCCAAAGATTGCACCAGCTATCGCGCCGGCGCTGCTCGCGTTGGACCTGCTCAAGAAGTCGACGTTCGCGTCCGACCAGCTCGCTGGCTTCAGCTATGTGCTCCGTGACGAGACGTTCGCGGACCGCGAGAAGGTGCAGGAAGAGATCTTTGAACAGTGGCGCCAGCACCCTGATACGATGACCAAATACATTGGTATCGTGAGCAGCCTGGATACCCCTGGCTCGGGCAAGCAGATCCTCAAGCTGATCGACCACCCCGATTTCAACCCTGCGCAGTCGAGCCACGGCCGCGCGGTGAGCGGCATGCTGTCACAGACGCGCCACTTCTCGCTCGCGACCGACGAGGGGCTCAAGGTCGTCACGGAAGTGTTCACGAAGATCGGCAAGGTGAACCAGATGGCGGTCTACTCGCTGCTGCGCCTGTTCGACCACCTCGACCGCTTCGAGGGCGAGGAAAAGGCACGCCTCGTGAACGCGCTGCAGAAGATGCAGGACTCAATCGACGCGAAGAAGGAGGAGTCGCTCTACAACCAGCTCAACATCATCCTGAAGAAGGTCTAAGTTTGCTGAGGTGAGTCGGAGCAGGTGGTGGGCGGTGCTGGATTGCTGAACAGTATATGCTGGAGTATGGTGCGATTGTGTGAAATGCATTGGTCGAGAATGGTGCAGTGGAGTGAGTTGTTGCTCTAATTTTTGATGTTGAAAGAAAATGTGAATCTTTTTTGCTTTTGTGTGTATTGGTTGTGGCGTTTATGAAGCCATTATCAAAGTGGAGATGGCAAGGACAACGCATATTCAGGATGTATATGTGTGTATTTGATGCAATAGTTTATGGATGCATATGTGTATGGATTTCTAAGTAGCTACGACGACGACAAGCTTGCGCAGATCAATCAATTTAAAGCCGCGCGACGTGCAGGTTCTCCAAGTACGGCTGCACGACCTCGAGCACCTGTCCGCTCTGCACGAGCTCGATCACGGCGTCGATGTCGGGCTTCATGAAGCGGTCCTTGTCCAGTGGCGCCACATGCGTGCGCACGAGCGCGTGCAGCGCCTCCAGCGGCGCCGTCGTGCGCAGCGGGCGGAGCAGGTCGAGCGCCTGGCACGCCGCGAGGATCTCGATCGCGACGACGGTTTCCACGTGCTCGACCACGGTCAGCGCCTTGCGCGCCGCGAAGCCGCCCATGGACACGTGGTCCTCCTTGCCACCGCTCGTGGAGATCGAATCGACCGACGACGGGTGCGTGAGCACCTTGTTCTCCGACACCAGCGCCGCCGCAGTGCAGTGAGCGATCATGAAACCCGAGTTGAGTCCGCCCTCTTTCACCAGGAACGCCGGCAGGTTGCTCAGCGACGGGTTCACCAGTCGTTCGATGCGGCGCTCACTCACGCTGGCAATCTCGTGGATCGCGATCGCGAGGAAGTCGAGCGCTTTGGCCGGGTACTCGCCGTGGAAGTTGCCACCCGAGATGATGAACCCGCCGCCGCCGCGGTAGAACGTATCCGTGGTGCGCTTGAGTCCGGACACATGGTGGTCCTTCTGGTCCTGCACCACCTTGTTCAGGCGCGCGATCTCTTTCTTGGCTTCCGACAGGTCCGTGAGCTCGTCGGCGTTCACTTCCTCCGTGGTCTCTTCCTCCGAGGAAGGGTGCGGGTTGAAGTCCGTCGTGACCTCCGCGCTGCCGGTGAACACCATCGGGTTGTCGGTCGCGCTGTTCATCTCGACGTTGATGATGTTCTTGACAAACTGCAGCGTGTCGTGCACGACGCCGTGGATCTGCGGCGCGCAGCGGAGTGTGTACGCGTCCTGCACTTTGCCGACGTAGTTGTGGCTGCGGAAGAGCTCCGACGGCTCGTCGGCCTGCAAGAGCGTGCGAATGCGCGCCGCGACGAGCTGCTGCCCGGCGTGCGGACGCGCTTCGTGGATGCGCGGGTGGAACGCGTTCACCGTGCCCATGAGCACTTCCAAGCTGAGCGACACCGCGATGTCGGCGCACTTCGCGGCGTTCTCCGCGCGCACGATGGCTTCCGCGCCGATGCACGTGATCAGCTGGGTGCCGTTGATCATCGCGAGTCCCTCTTTCGCGCCGAGGTGCACTGGACGCAGTCCGTTCTTCGCGAGCACAGCGGCCGAGTCCGCGATCTCGAAGCGCGTGGCGCCATTCGCGTCGACGACCTTGTCCCACATCTTGCCCTCGCCCATCATGCCGAGCGCGAGGTGCGCGAGCGGCGCGAGGTCACCGGACGCGCCGACCGTGCCCTTGGCTGGCACGACCGACAGGCAGTCGTGGTTGAACGCGTCGATGAGCTGCTGCAGCGTCTCGACGCGGATGCCGCTGTGGCCCTTCGAGAGTACGTTGATGCGCAGCGCGAGCAACATGCGCGTCTGGCTGGGCGTGAGCGGCTCGCCTGTGCCGGACGAGTGCGAGCGGATGAGGTTCTCCTGCAGCTCCGTGAGTTTGTCGGGGCTGATCACAACGTTGGAGAAGAGCCCGAAGCCCGTGTTGATGCCGTAGGCCACGCGCGTCGAGTCCTTGAGGATGTTGTCCACGACCTCGCGGCCGCGTGCCACGCGCTCCCAGGCGTCGTCGCTCAGCGCGATCTTGGTCTCGCCGCGCGAGAGCTCCACGAGGTCTTCAGCGCAGAGCGAGATGCCGTCGAGCAGGAGCGGCTGCTTGGTGGTGGTGCTGGTGGTGGCCGCCATGTCTGTGGATGGTGGTTGCTGCTGCGCTTGGTGGCTTTGAGGCAAGTTCGGTAATGACGAGGCACCGACCAGGGAGTTGCATGGAGCAAGGTGTCGTGTTCCGTCCATCAGCCATCGCTTGGATCACCACCACGAAGTGTCTGGATTGGACGACTGTTTGGACTGATGAGCAGGCAACATGGCTCCGGAGAGGATGTGAGAGGGTGCGCGTCACCGTTTCAGAAAAAACCGTTTTTTGTTAGTTGAACTTGAGAAGTTTAATTAATAAACGGTATGTCCCGTTTTTACAAGATGACTTGGTTTTACTATGGAATAGTTGGCTTATTTTTTAAATTATTAAACGGGATATCCCGTTTTCACAAGTTGGCTTGGTTTCACTAAACTTGATGGAATCCTGGGACGTTCCATCGACCATAACAAAACCAAGTTAATATGGAAAAACGGTTCTAATACAGACCTGTTTCTAAAGAAGGTGAGTGTCTTAAATTTGTACCGACTACGGTTTTAACGAAAGTCGATTTCTCAAATATTTGATTTGTAATATAACGCAAACAGCAGTATTTCTGCACAATCGATTTCGCTCCTCTGTTGATATAGCCATGTCTACGGTACGTATACGTATTTACCTGAGATTTAACTGTAGATGTCCTCTTGTTTGGGTTGAGTGGATCCTTCTTTTTCACAGCTTTCCCTCACAAAGCCAAAGCAAAACAAAAGAACACACACGAGAGAGCGCTATGGACGAAGAGATGAAAGCCCCTGACGCCGCGGCCGTTGCGCCGCCTCCGGCGCCTGCAGCTGCTGCTGCCGCTGGCGACGAGAAGCGCTTCGAGATCAAGAAGTGGAACGCCGTCGCGCTCTGGTCCTGGGGTGCGTTTGCCGTTTGCCGTTTGAATGAAGCACTGCTGCGAAGGGAAAGGAAAGAAAGGAATCGTGGATACTGACGTTTCCTTTGGGAATGTGTGACGCCTCTCTCTCGCTCTCTCTTTGTGTGTATGTGTGTGTGTAGATATCGTCGTGGACAACTGCGCGATCTGCAGAAATCACATTATGGACTTGTGCATCGAGTGCCAGGCGAACCAGGCGTCGGCGACGAGCGAAGAGTGCACGGTCGCGTGGGGCGTCTGCAGTACGTTTCCCTTCTTGTTTGATTTGTGCCGCGCGTACGTGCTCTACCTAATTAATACCATGCTGACGTGTGTGTACGTGTCTATTCGTTTTTTGCAGACCACGCGTTCCACTTCCACTGCATCTCGCGATGGTTGAAGACCCGCCAGGTGTGTCCGCTGGACAACCGCGAGTGGGAGTTCCAGAAGTACGGCAGATAGAGCGTCAATGCGAACGAGAGAGAGAGCGCACGAACGTGCGATCGAATGGCCTCATGGGGCGAAGAAGAGCTCCATGCGTTTCCCCATATCAACTTATCGCCTTCGGACAAATACACCAAAAACAAACAACCATGAGGAAACCAGCACAAGCAGCAAGTTACCATCAACGAACGAGTCCATTTGCTTCTTGATTAATACACACAGGAGGTATGCGTTGCTTGAGTCTCCTCCCGCTTGATCACTTGTTTGCGTGCTTTGATGCGTCATGTTCTCTCATAGTCAACAGCACCAAGGAGAAAGCCAAAGTGAACCCATTGGCGTTGTTGTTCATGGTTCTGAGTTAACCTTCCTACCTACCTTCCCTACTGTCTGTCTGTCTGTCTGTTGTTCTCGCAACGTCATGTTGCTCTTGTCGCTGTGGACTTTTGAAGCCAGCCTCGTTACGCAAAGTTCAAGAGCGACGGGTCGATCTTCTGCCCCTTCCCGCCTCTGCGCTTGCTGCCCTTCTTGGCGCCTCCCAAGGCGGCGTCCGCGGCGTCGTCCTGCTGTTGCTGCTGTTGGCTCTTGCCAGCGCTCGGGGATCGCTTAAGAATGGCCGACGGGCCTTTCTTCTTGCGCTGGATAAACTCGGTCGCAAACGCCGACACGCGCGGCGTCGAGCCCAAGTACGCCGCGAGGTACTCGCGGATCTCACCAGGGTCCTCCAGCGACGCGCAGTACTCCATTAATGTCAGGTCGTTGCGACCACTGATCAGCTGGAACTGCTTGGCAGCCCACAACATGAACTCGGACGACACGCCCGTGCTGCCAAACGCATTCGACACCTTCACGTCCCCTGGTCGCTCGGAAGAGTTACTGATACCGGTGGTCGTAGAGCTCTTGGCGGCTTGAGCGGCGGCACCAAAGTTCCAGAATGAGGCGTCGTCGGCCTTTGGAGGAGTTGGACTGGCAGCCTTCACTGCTGCTGCTCCGACAACCTCGGGACCGTTTGGAGCGCGAATTTGCTGACGGCTCTTCAACACCGAGACAGGCACTGGACCGAGCGAGCGCGAGGGCTTTGGCGCTGGTGCGGCGCCGAGCGACGTCCCAGCGACAACGTTCACCCAGTGCGAGCTCGCTGGCGCAGCTCCCTGGCTCTGCTTGGCGCGTTCCTGTGCCAAGCGCTCTTCTTCCGCCAGAATGTCGCGCAAAGACTGCTGCTTTGACGCTTGCGTGAGCTGCGCTGCAGCCGCTGGGACGCCCCACGGACTCGCGCCACTGCTGGATGACGAAGGCGCAGGCGGCTGAGGCGCAGGTGCGGAAGATGATGGTCCTGCGAGAGACGCCACGCCAAGCATCATCTTGAGCTGAGCTCCCATCTGCTCCAGGTTCGTCACGCTCGAGGTCTCTTCCATCTTCTTGCGCAGCTCGCGCTGCTCTTCCTGTTGGATCTCCTGGAGAGACTTTGTTGGCGCAGCACTTGGGTCCACCCATGCGCCACCACTCTTGCCATTGTTGTTGTTGCCAGCTGGTTTCCCCTTCGGCTTTGGTGCCGCCGCAGCAGCAGCCTTCTTCGCGTTGCTGCTTTCCGTCTTTGTGGTTGGAGTCGCAGTCTGCTTCTGAGCAGCTGATGGCTGCTTAGCTGCTGCTGCTGCTGGTCGAGGAGGAGACGCAGCAATAGCTGGTGCTGCTGGCTTCTCGGGGCTGTTGCTCAACACGTTGCGCACTTCGTCAGCCGCCTTGCGCTTCTCCTCGTTTTGGATCTCATGGAGGGAGGAGAACGAGCTCTCCAGCTCACTTGGCTTTGGGTTTCCCCATGGGTCAAGAGGCGCGTCCGCCTTCTCTTGAGCCGCTTGTGGTTGCAACAACACATCCGACGATGAGCTGTTGCTGCTGCTTTGCTGCGCTTGGTCGAACAATGGTTCACCGCCCAGCACTGGTGCGTTCACTGAGCTCTGCCAGAATTCATTCTGCTGTCTCGCGCCGCCATCGTTCAGGAAGAGTGAGTCTCGCATCGCTGGATCGTGCGATCCGAATTGGTGGTGCTGCTGCGTGCGGAAATCCGACTGGAACTGAGGCTGCATGCCTGTGTGGAAGCTATCAGTCGCATTTCGGTCCTGGTCGTTGCCGCCGCTGCCAAAGATGCCCAACGCACTCATGATACCCTCTCGTTGTGTTCTCTGCCACGAGCTTTGCTGCTGCAAAAGCATGTGCTGCTGCTGTTGTTGGTGTTGGTGTTGCTGTTGTTGTTGGTGTTGCTGCTGCTGTTGAAGCTGTTGCTGTTGTTGATGCTGGAGTTGCTGTTGGTACAGGTGGCTCTGTTGCTGACGAGCGATCTCGAGTCGCTGCATCTCCATGCGGATCTTCTCTTCCTGGTTCAGCTGGAGCATGCGCTGGTGCTCTTGCTGCTGCTGCAATTGCAGCATTTGCTGTTGCTGCAGCTGCTCTTGGCGCTGCTGCTCCTGCTGCAATGCGAAAAGGCGTTGACGTTCATTTTCCGCAGTGATCTTTGGACTTGGTTGCGGCGGTGGGGTCGCAAACGGCACTTGGCCATGCAGGAATTGGCTCGCCAACGGCGTAAACTGACCTTCTTGGCCGAATCGGATGGGCAGGTGCGGCTTAAAGTATCCCGCCTCAAACCACTCACGCATTTCAGCCGATTTGAAAGGACCTTGCTGGATCCCCTGAGGATCCAAGTAGAACCATTCGTCACGCACTTCCATCACCATTCTCAACGGCTCCAAAGTTGGCAACGGCTCGACGCCAAGTTGCTGCATCGAGAAGCTCTTCTCTTCGCTGCCAAGCGAGAACTGCTTCGTGTCCAAAATGCCAAATTGGCTCTCCACTGGCGGCGACGACTGGTTGAAAAAGGAAGAGCCGTGGTCTCCCAATGAACCACCGTTGCTGCCCTTGAGACCGCCGACATCTGATGCTTCATCCCACTGAATGTCCTCTTCGTCGCTGTCGTCAAATTGCCCCGCAGCAGCTGCAACTTCGAGCTTCTTGTCAAATTCGTCCAGATTGCCATTGTGCTCTTTCTGCAAATTCCCAACAATGTCACCATGAGCAGCTCAAATTGGTTAGTATGAAAGAGGAAATTGGTTGCAACCACAACAATGTGCAAAATATCCGTATCGTGCATACCAGATCCACAGCCACTGGTGCATTCAACTCATCGCGCATTGCATCCATTTCTCGTCGGAACCGCTCGGCAGCTACAGCCATACTCGATAAATCCTACGCACACAACAACAGCATCAGTCCGCCTTCATGCGCATCTTTGTATTTTCCCAATGAACACATTGATAATAGCATGGCAAACGCACCATTTCGTTGCTGTCGCCGCTGATGCCGTCGCCCACATCGTCCCAAATATCGTCTCGCTGGCGAGAGGAACTCGAAGGTTTGAGTCCGCGCTGCCACGTACCCTCCTCGCCCTGTTGCTGATTCTCATTATCTCTCTACGGAGTGCAAAACAAAAATGACCAACGTGAGTGAGCAAGTCTTCAATGTGAGCATATACACGCACAAGGGATTGCACCAATCAGCAAACCACTTACTTTCGCTGATTTGTCCCATTTCTCATCCTCCCACTTGCCATTCGAGCGGCTGCGATCCGATTGCTGCTGTTGTCCATCCGTCCCAGTTTGCCCCGTGGTCGTTGTGCCTCGTCCACGGCCGCGTCCGCGGTTGCGGTTCAATTTCCACTGCTCATAGATCTCTTCATAGTCGAATGGCAGAGTCGACACGGGCGGAAGCGCAAGATCGGATGCCACCATGGTCTCGGGGGGGAAATCGGGCGGCGAGGTCGTCGTGAAGTGGAGCGCGAGCAGCTCTTCCTTTGAGTAACGCAGCACTGTGTATGTGATGTAAGCGTAACGCAATCACAGTCAATTTAGCGTTAGTGTCGTATTATCACAAGCATATGATGCATGTTGCATGTTGCATGCAACTACCATTCCAAAAAGATCCAACACGAAAGATATGCAAAATGCAAGTGTGGAAATGGCGTACCTTTGCCTTTACGTCGGGACGCATCCGCGACGCCCTGTGGATCGTGGTGTGCAGCGCTTGCGCTGTCTTTGGCTGCGCCCGCGCTGCCATTATTGCTCGCTGCTGTGACGAACCCTTCGCCGTCTTTCGACCATTGCGGGCGGTACGCGGATCCTTCCGACTCTGTTCGCCCCCGCCCTTTCATCGCAAACATCGTGCGCGGACGCAGCGAGATGCCGCTGGCGTCTCCCGCCGCTGGTGCTGCTGCCGTTGCACCCGCACTACTCGTACTGGCAGCAGCTGCTGGTGCTCCCGTCGGCGGCTTGCCGTCATTGCTGCTGCTGCTGCTGCTGCTGGCTTTCGCTGGATCGTCGGCGGCTTGCTGCGCGCCGTTCGCGGCGTGTTTCTTGCGGTGCTTGGCGGTCTTGGTGACGAAATTGTCCTCGCCCTCGTCGCGCTTCATCATCGTGGCTGTCTTTCGTTGGCTCTGTGGCGCTCGCTGGTGGCTGGCGCTGGTGGCTGGCGCTGGTGGCTCTCGTGCAGGTCGGAGCTGCTTGCTTCGCTTTGCTGTTGCTGTTGCTTTTTTGGCTCACGTTTGGCTGTTTAGACTCGGCTTCAAAGGATAGGAGGATTGGGGCGAGCGGTCCTCCCCCCTTTTTAAAAAGCAGAGGTGGGTGAACCGAGCCGGTTCGAGCGAGCAAGGCGGACCGGGCCGTCGAAAGGGTGCAAAAATACAGAAAAAGATGTAAATTCATAAAAATGTATCAAAATAAGGTCGAACAAAATAGTTGGGAGATAGAAATTGAACGAAAGAGAACCTTGTTTTGTAAAATGCTGAACTTGAAGATTGCCCAGCTTCCACTTGCAGTGGTGAAATCGGGGAGAGAAATGGAGTTGCATGGCATGGGGAATTCTTCCGCGTCGATTATCCACAGCACAGAATGCATATCTTATGCCCTATCTATTTGGACGCCGCTCTCCTTATGCTTTCTACAATAGTTAATAGCTCTATGGCAATCGCCACCTTCCAAGTCCTCCAGTCGTCTTTCTTTCCGCTCTTCTCCATCGAGAAATGCGCAAACCCGTCAGGAGTTTTAGGCTTTGCGCCAAGTCTCCAAATGCTGAAAATGCTGCGAGCGCGCACTTCCATCTGTCATTTCGCTGAATCTCCTTCAGCTCATTAAATAAGAAGTTAAACCAAATTCTACCACAACTACATCGTACATTTACACTCCCTCTCGGCTCTCTCGTTCCGCTCTTGATCCTCCTCTTTCTTTTCATGTTTCTTGCTTTCCTTTTTCGCGATCGCCTCCAACACGATCCAGAACGGAAATGTCTGAGAGCCTAGGGGTTTCTTCTACTTTACAACAATTCCAAGGTTTTCGCTGCGCACACCACCACCGCCGCCAGCATTCTTCTACATGATGACGCAGCGCAGTCGGCGACCCTGACGTCCATCGGCTCGTCCAATGTCCGGTCGCAGTCGAACCGCTTCCTCGTAGATCAGGTTTGCACGTCGACGTCGTCGCCACCAGTGTTGCAGGAGCACCACTGCCTTGTGGTCGATGCGGTCCTGTTCTTCCAACGGAACGGACCCAGGTCCATACATTGTGAGCAGCCCGACGCCCGCGGGGTCAAACACGCGCGGCTTTCGCACAATTACCTTGGTCATCGTCCGCTCCTCGGCCGCATCAAACGAGTCCACTTCTTCAATCACGGCTCGCTGGAAGCCAATCATGTCGTCTTCAAACGATTTCTTCTTGCTGTCGGGCACCAGGGGCCAAATGAACGCCGCCAGGATGCCGGTCGCGCCTGCGACAATCTCGTAACTCGCGCTGATGGTGTTCATCGCCAACGAGCGAACGCCGAGGTATGTACCGCTGATCAGCTCCACTGGACTTCCTGAAGCGAGACCACGCGCTGGCAGACGCACGAGTTCCACGAGACCGTGGCCAAGACGGTACACGATTCGAAACGGATTCGCGTACACCGAGACTGTGTGCAGCCCGCTCAGCACGAGGATCACCGCCTGCTGCTGATACCGTCGCGTCACTCTCTCGATTACGCTCGCCTTTGGCTCGTACAGGTGATTGAACGTCAGCTTTGTCAGGTACAACCGGAAATCCTTCACGTTCGACTCGGGAAGGTACACTGCGAGGCGCCGACCGGATGGGCCGAGCGTTTTGATATGACGTCCGCCATTGAGCTCCATGCTGAATTTGAACCGAATGGACTCAATGTTGAGCTCTTCAATGTAGATCCCGTCCGTCATGACAGTGCCGTTTTCGTCGACGGTGCCACCACTCGCCCCACTGTTTGCGCCAGGGCCACTGTCAGCGTAGTCTAGATTCGTGTTCACAATCTCTTCAAACGTGTGCTGGCTCGTGAGTCCTTCAAGCCCCTGGAACACACTGATGAGGTTCACGACAAATTTCTCGTCCGTCGAGATCTCCACTTCCTGCATAATCAGTTCAATGAGCTCGTAGTGAACCACTTCGCCCGCATTGCAGCTCGAATTCCAGAGCATGCGGAACTGCACGACGCTCAAGTTTGTCGTGTCGAGCTGCTCGAAGATGCCTCGATAGCGGTAGTTCATCGCGTTGCGCCAGCGGTCGCGAAGCCGAACAGAGACGCCTTCTTTAACTTGATGCACTTTCGGACCCAACACGACTTCAGCGTCCATCTGGTTGTCCATCTGCAGGTTGCCAAGCGAAAAGATGATCTCACTGCTGCCGCCAACACACGAATAGAGGAGACCCAAGCGCTGCATCGAAAGATACGCCACTTCGACCATATTCGAGTTGGCATTGTGAAGAAATGAAAAGCCGATACTTGGAATCGACAAGCCGACATTGAGAATGTTCGTCGGGTCAATGTGCTCACGCACAGACGTTCGGAACTTCAGCGCGACTTGCACTTCTCCCACAATATCACCAGTCTCTGGATGCCGCATCTCCCACCAGTGGCCTTCTTTTCGTCCTAGCGATCGCTTCGCCTGCTCGCCATTGTTGTACGACCATGCGAGCGACCGTTTTGTGTTGACTCCAAAACGAGACCATGCCTTCTTTGGAATTCGGATCTCCACGATCCCCGAACTCTGCTTCAAGTCTTCGTCTCGATAAACATCGTCCTCGGACATATCCGACGAAGCATACGACTGACTCGCACGCTCTGCGTCACTCAGATGCAGTGCATCATTCATAATTTCATCTTCGTTGTCCTCGTAAAACGCAGAACGTCGTGGTAAAAGCGAGCCAGTAGACAGGTTCGGAGTCTTGGCTTGAGTGGACGGCGAGCCCAGAGGCGTTTGCATCATCTCGAACGGTCCCGATTCCTCTCGTCCCATGGGGCTACCTGGAAGCGTGATGTCGTTCTGAAGCTGGCCGCCGTGGAAAAGTGTGTCGTCACTGATCCCAATCGACGTCGCCTCCATTTCGCGCGCGAACATGTCTGCATCCTTTTGATTTTCGTAAAAGTTCAGCAACAGCTTTTTCGGGCGAGAAGTGCACGCAAACTCCATGTCAGAATCAAAGCGGTAAACATGCGCAGTCTTCACTTCCTTCGACTCGACCACAAACGACTACACACGCAACAAGAGATCAGAAACTGTTAGCAGGCAGAATACCAGAGTTTGAAAACAAGGGAAGAGAAAAACTCACCGATTGATTGTCTGTTTCGATGAGAAACTCGGCCGATGCGTCGTGCTTCAGTGAAATGTCGTTCTTCAAGCGGGCTGCGATGACTTTCACCTCCAAAATGTAGCTTGGCGGTGTATTGACGCTGTGGTCGCGGAACACGAGCACACGAGAAGATCTCTCGACGATGATCTCAGCAGTGATGCTCCTCAGTTCCTTGCCAAGCAACCAGAATTTGAGTCCGTCTGCTCCTTTCTCTCGATCCAAGTTGGCAAAATCGTACACGCGGGAGAACGGAGATGCAGAATGGTGCTGACCAGCAGCGACAGCACGACATGAAACGCGCCTGGCTCCGTCAGGCTTCACCCACGCGAACGGAACGTATTCCATGCTTCGAATGACAGTCATTTCGTCCGAGTAGTTTTCTTGGTTCACCAGCAAGTCCGAGCTCGACTCGTTGCAAACGAGGTACATTGGTGGATCATCACGCATGAGCGTCACGACCATACTCGCGCCAACCGTGCTGATGCGCACGCGCACACGATGCATGTCGATGTTGCTTCGCACAAACCCTTCGCGGTCATACCCGTCGCTCGTCGAGCCTTTCCATGTCGGTGCCACGGTACCTTTCAGTTTCAGAGGAAATTCTTTTTCTTCAATCACAGAGAAAGGCCCACTCCACTCGGCTCCACTGTGATTCATGCGGATGTAGACTTCTCGATTCGCATTCTTCGCAGACCGGTCAAAGTCGAAATGAGTTGAGGTTGGATCGCCGCTCTTCAACGATGCTTTAAAAGTTGGGAGCTCGACGACTCGGTCATTATCTCTCCCATTCTGCGAGATCTTGAACGGAGCGTTTGTCTTGTTCACAAACACAAACCGAGATGTGACCACAACTTGCGTGGTTCTGTGGAATTGTCCCATCGGTCGCTGAATGGAGATCCCGATTTCGTTTCTTGACTTTGGACCCAACTTGCTTCCAAACTTCAAAGTGATCGGCGCTTGAATGCCAACAACTGTCGAGTGAATCTTCTCAGACCAGCGAGAGACCTCGTGATCAATGATCGTGCTCATTTCAAACGCTTGGCCTGGACAATCCATTAGACGTGGCACAGGACGCTGAGGCACGAGCTGAGGGGCATGCAGCACAAGCGGGCTGATCTCGTCTGCGCATCGGAAGAGCATCGTCTGGACATGCGACTGGTTGTAAATCCACAGCGAGCAGTACAGCACAATGCGTGGACTTCCGTTGTCCGCAGCAGTGAAGTCCAAGCGCGAAATGACTTTCCTCGACTCGGTGTCTTCGTACTGAAACACCACATCGTCGCTCTGCAATGACGGGATAAACTCCACAATCGGATACCACTGGCCGTGAGCTCCGAGCATCGACCTGACCTTTCGGTCCATCCCCTCTCTGTAAATGCAGTCTCCCAGGTTGATCGGCCGCGTCCAAATCGAATCCATCTCGGGCAAGCGAAGCATTAACTCGGCGTTCTTCAGGAATTTGTGAAGGTGAACTTCTTCGCCTGGGGAGAGCGTTCCGGATCGCAAGAGAAGCTGCGTCTCGTTTGCGACAACTTTGAACTGAACTCGGATCGGAAGCGTGTTCTCAAACACCAAGCAAGAGTGCAAGCAAATCTGATGCTTTGTTGCGTAGGTCTGCAACTCGCCTCCATCCTGTGAAGCATTCCCGCGCGTGATAACATTCTGGTGGTCCTCTCGGTACACCTTTCGCATGAACGACATGATGTTCACGTAGAAGCAATAGCCTGACGCGCGTCCATCTTCTGGCTCCAGAATCATGATCGAAGAACCGGCTGCCAGTTTATTCAGATCAGCGATCACAGTTGGTTTGCACCCTTCGACTTTGATGATGACCGACTCCTTGTCGTCCCCAATCATCGCGCTCAATGGGACCGAAATCTTGCTGTCTGTCATGAGCATCATGGTTTTCTCGGGCTTCTGCATCATCCCGCTCTGCAAATCGTACAACATTGTAAAGAGTTAGTTCTGAGGCTTTTATCACTTCCTGACAGGCAAAATGTGTTTTGTTACCTCTCCAGGGTTCAAGTCGGTTCGCGACGTCCAAAACTCCATGTCAATGCTTGTGTCTAACACACACGAGAACAAAACAAAACAACAGTTAGCAATGAATAAAACGACAGAAGCAAGCCCACTTTGTTCTTCGCTTACCATTCTTTAGCTGAACCGGAGAGCTGAGCAATAGCACGCGTCGCGACTCGTCACGCTGGGCGACCTTCACTTCCGCGAGAACCTTGTCACCTTGAATGAGAAATTTCCCGGCTCGTCGAAGAGGGCAGAGCAGACTGCTCCGCGTCGATCCGATCATCACTTCGAGCGCCAGTGGCGGGATATAGCTCCCACGAAGTCCCTCGGATAACACAACGTTGTCCTTCGCGTTGTTCGAATTCGATTGCTGCTTTTTCAAGAGCTTCGCCTTTGGGTCCTTGGTTGCTACGATCTTGAGAGGATCAAAGACCAGAAACTGCCCATCTTTCACCTGCTCTGGCTCGTTGAATCGCTCGTGTCGGGCATCTCTCGAGTTTCGGACAAAATCTAAAGCGAGGAAAATCTCACCTGTGGCGTTGCCTCGAATATCGTGGAGTCGATACCAGCGACTCAGCTTTGTGCCCATTGAGCCCATGACACTGCCCGCGAGGTTAATTTCCACTGTTCCGATCGAGAACCACTTTTCTTTTGGAACTGCGGTGCTGTCGTCTCTCCCCAACTGTGGTCCTGGACCCTGCGGCTGCGAAAGTGGCGCAAACTCCTCATTGTCGTCGGCGTCTTCGTCCACTTCAACGTACTTGTTCGTCACGTGATCGAACACGAAATTCCGCTTGCCTCTGTCGGTAGACATGACATCGATTCGCAAAATTGGTGTTACACCGGATTGAGCGCCACCATACGGAAGTGAAAACTTGTGCCGAAGATTCTCCAACGTTTTTGCTTCTCGAGGGTTCCACCAAGGGAGTAGCATCACTTCCACACGCACATCATGGAAGCGAGAGTACCCTGGGAAATTCCAGCCATCTCGAACCTCAACGTGCAATGTTCCTGAATGGGAGGTATTCAGGTTCGCGAGGCGAATCGGAACACCGAGGTTGTTGAGCACGCACACACGACCGTCCTCTTTCTTAGCCTCTCCATCGGCTGCGACTGCGGCTGGCGTGCGCTTCTCGACGTAGAACACTTGTTTGCGGCGATTCTTTGCCACACTACTCAGCAATCGCACAAGCGCATCCGTAAAGTTCACGTTCAATCGCTGCATCGCACTGATCTCCATGGACGTTCCCGAGCCACCTTCATCATTTCTCACCTTGGCGTACGCACGCCATGGCTCGACAAACGGCTCCCAATCTGCAAGCGCAGTGTTGTAGTAGCGCGCCGAGATTTCCAGACTTGCATCCAGAACATAGTCGAACGTAAACTCACTCCTCGTCAGCCCTTGCAGTTTCATGTCACTGAGTGCAAAGTTCATCACTGGGATGTACGTGTCCAGTGCAACCACAGAGAGGCTTCGCTTGATGACTTCGAACACCACGGAGTAGCAGGACATGGTGATGCGGTCGTGTATGCGACCAACACGCAAGCGCGTTCGGAAGAGCGTGCGATGTCGCAACTGCTTCTCGTTGACGTCCCCCAAGATTGCGAAATACGACTGGTAGTTCAGCAACGGGATATACGACGACTCAGTGGACCTCGGTCTTGGTCTGTCGTGCTCGTTTTCATTGGATTCGATGAAGTTGTTCAGTCCCACGGACGTCGCAGTCGAGATTCGGCTTCGATTCGTCGGAGATCCGTAAGTTCCTCGACCAGCGCCACCAAAGCCCGAGTACATCGGTCGAAGATCCATCATGTCGTTGTCATTGAAAGTGAATTGCATTGAGTGCATGCGCTCGGTCGGATAGGATTCGGTGGCCCGGGCACTACTCGAGTCAAAATTTGCTGGTGACGAAAACTTGGTGCCGTCTCTCCCCTCGCCAACGTTACTGTCGAGCCTTGTCAAAGCGTCATCAAGAGGGTGATCTGGCACCTGGTCATCACTCTGCGTCAACGCTTCCAGCAACGCAAAGAGCAACTCAAGTCTTCGATCTGCTTCCAGTTTCACTTGCCCAAGAGAGATCACGACCGATCGGTGACAAACTGGTCTCCTTCCAGACTCGTCAGCACATAGTTTACACTCGTCCGGAATTTCAGATGTCATCCTGTGCAGCCGGAGATCGTACGCGCACCAGAATTTGTCCACTTGCGCCAAGCGAAGCGCGACTTCTTCCGTGAGAACGAACAACGCAGTTGGACCCAAGTTGATCTTCAGGTTCTCCATTGATGGATCTGCGCGATAGGTGAATGAACTCTTCTCAATCGAAAGCTTCGCTACGCAGTGGGAATCTTCGACGTACGCTTCCAACATCGGTGCTCGAATGTGGATCAAGAGCTCCGAGACTTTATACCACGGAGCTGCGCTCGCTGTCGTAGCAGTCGCATATTCCTCAAAGTCATTCGATGATGACTGAGTGGGGTCTGTCCACAGAATGTCCAGCACGTCGACCACTTCAAAGATCAGATCCATGAAGTTGAGTGGCATCACCCATCCCGATACGTCCATGTCGATGTGAAGACCTTTCTTCACCACAAACACATCAGGAGATGCCGAAGCACCACGATACGTCACGCTCAGAGAGAGGAACTTTCCGTTCTTGATTCGATCCGAGCGAAGCTTCGCAGGAGTCAGTACGCCATTCTTCAGGTTCAGGAACTCGTCGCCAATGTGAAGAAAGCCGAAATTACTCGCTTTGCGGTGATCCATCGCACTCAAGTACCTGACGCCGAGGAAAAGACGGAATGCTGACTTCTCTGGTTCCGAGACACCATGGACATCGACGGAGAACACCAAATCCGAGACACTAAAAGTGATCCAGGTTGCGCTTTCGTCGTACAGCTCTGCTGAAGGACGGTACGAATCCGAGAACCCACCGAGTAGAAGCTGTTCCGGATCGAAATAGCGCGCATGCGGAGACAGTCGCGCTTTGCTGTACTCGTCTTCACCCCGAAACGAAACGCGCTCATTGTCATCGAAGTAGTACGAGTCGCCATAGGCAGAGTCATAATCATCATCGTCGTCATTCTCGTCTTCGTGCTCCATCATCGCTCGTTTCGCTGCATTGCGAGCGCTGTTTTCGATGCACACTTTCCAGTTTTCAAGCTCATCGATATCGGTAGAACTTAACACTTTGCACAACACGCCCGAGCTTGTCCAAATCTCCAGCAGGTCACATCGTTTCCCAGCGCCTGCGTACGGACCTCCACGGGCATTCGGTCGCAGGATCACCTTGCAGCCGACTACTCTGAACTCGTCCAAGAGCTCAGCGCCGGAACCATTTTCGTGCACGGAGAAGACGGAATCTTCGTCGAGATGACACCACGAGCGCCGCCAGCGACGAAATGCGAGTGTGTCGTCTCTTGTGAAGAGCCAGCTCATCATTTCATCGCCCTGGTAGTGCGTCCATCGACTTTTTGCTAATGCCAACCGAACCATCTTGCGCTTTCGCACAATCGCACCACGGATAAACCGCTGCACGACCACAATCGCACGCGTTGCTTTCGCCCAGTCCGGCTGGATCGGCACAGTGCTCGCCTCGTTGCTGACCAACTGCTTCAACAGTGCACGATACGAAGGCTGTTGCTTGATCTCACTTGGAATCTCAACTTTCTTCGCAGCACTGACGAAGAACTGGAGATGCTCCATCTTGATCTCGTACGAGTAGCTGCTGGACTTCACCGCTGACACTGCTGAATCGTCTAGCAGACTTGTGTTCAAAGAGCTCGTGGGGGCATACGACGACAACGACGCTGACTCAGAACCGGATGGGATCGTGCTCAGTCCTGTACCAATGCTTGGATGCACGTAACTGGCGTACTGCGTTGATATGCTGTTGGAAAACTCGTACCATTCTTGGAGCAGCGTGGTCATTTTCGGTTCGTCGAAAACGATAATTGAGTCGCCTAAGTACAGCGAGACCTTTGAGCCGTACGTGGAAACTTGACCCTTGACTGCATCTGGGTGCTGGTCATAGAGATAGTCCATCGTGAACTTGATCGATGGCATACGGGGAGAATCTTCCGTGTCCAGAGTGTGGTCGACACCACTTGACGAAGGATTGGCGACACTCGACGCTACACAGTAGTTGCCACTTCTATCTTCGTACGCCATGTTCTGGACGTAGTAGTCCAGCGCCGACACCTCATACAGATGATACGCGAACAGGTCTGGGCCGAAACCTTTGATCACCAGCTTGGGATAATCCAGCGTCGCCTCAGCGATCAGCTTCTTTGTCGCCGCGCGCACGAGTCGAAAAGTTAGCGAATCTGCAGTCAGCGATACTCGAGACACCAGGCGTGATGGGGTCACCTCAGCTGCTTTCACCAATGGATGCCGGAACGTCAACACTCTGCTTTCTTCCATAGAATCAATGCGAAGCTGCAAGTCGGACCCAGATTTGAAGCGGAATTGCGTCGTCAGAGGCTTTCCATCCACTTTGATCAACAGCAAACCAGGCTTGATCGCTTCTTTCGATGCCGCCAGGCTTTTCTCCGCACAGCGTTTCACGACCACATCACCACCACTTTCTGCTGATGTCATATCGAGAATGAGTCCAGTCGGTCCTTTCGGAAATACGATACTGATCTCTGGCAGCGGAATGCCCATCGCGTCGCCCATTTCATGAAGCAAACTCACAAACGGTACCGTCTTCTCGCTCACATCTTCCACGACACTCTGGTTGCGCAGCGACATGATCAACTCAAACGGGAGCTGCTGCTCGATAAAAGTCGCACGAACCCACACATCGCTCTTCTTCAAATTGTCGAACTCGTCTTTCTTCATCGACAAGATCTGCTTCCAAAGCAATAAATAATCCTCCGCCACGTGCGCGACTTTCTCTGGATCGCTCGCTGCATGCCTCTCACTCGCCTTAAGATGATCGGACACCATCACGCGCCACTGCTCGTGGCCGCTATAAGAGTCCAAGATCAGGTTCAATACCGAGAGCTGGTCTTCGTCGAGCGCCATCGACACCTTGGAAAGATGGAACACCGCATTGTATCGCGGGTCGTTGGTCTGCGCGTGCTGGGTCGCAGTGTTCATCGTGAGCTTGAGCGACACTGCCATGGGGGCGATCAGGAATCGATGCGCGTGCACGTTCTCTTCCGCGTTCCACCAATCTGTGCGCGCCGTCTTCGAACCCATCTCCTTGAGCTTCGCCAGCGTAGAGTTCATGATCTTCGGGTGCACTCGCGAGTGGATGAAATGCAGCGCGTGCGGGTCAGCATACGCCGACAGCTCGAGCGCGCTGATCAATTTAAATACCAGGTGGTTCTTCTCTTTCTCCGCGGGTTTCTCGTCGTCAAAGCCGTCAATCCGCCAGCTGCTCGGTGTTGTGACTGCAGAGAGCGCACCGAGCGTGATCCCTGCCGCGAACTTGACAGAGTGCTCGCTCGTGCTGTTATTTCTGCTGCTCCTCGAAGTTGTTGATGATGGCGGTGGCGATGGTGACGATGATGTTGTTGAAGAAAACACTCCTCCTCGCGTCGGGAACCACGAGCCTTCTATTCGAATATGCAGATTTCGAACGTCGATTTGCAGGTTGTCGATGAGCTTCGTCATCGTGCGTCCGATCCAGCCATCCGTTCCGAAATACCCTTCGCTTTCGTGCGGCACCATGTACTCTGGCACTTGTGGCCCGGTCCATCGGTCGAGCAAGTCCTGCTCCAGGTGCTGCATTTTCTGCTCGAGCAGCGCCGCGATCTCCTCCTGCTGCGCGTCCTCGTCGTGCTGCAGCGGCTCGAGCACGATGAGTACGTCGACGAACTTGATCTTGGCCGACGCGCCGCCAAAGATCGCGGCGATCGGCAGGTCGGCTTCAAACTGGCCGATGAAGCCAGACTTGAGTCGGAACGGCAGCCACGACGGGATGATGCTCTTCTTCAGCGCCAGGTTTTCGAGCTTCAGGCGCTCCGACGACTTCCAGAGCTTCGCCGACACCTGCACGCTCTCGCTCTCCACATACTGGCCGAGGAAGTAGCAGATCCACGACTTGAGCGGTCCTTCGAGCATCGTATAGCTATCTGCCTGTGCACCTGTGTGTGATTTGATTGATTGATTGTCCGCGCGACCAGACGGCAGGCAGGCAGGTGAGCTTCTGTGCGTTCACGCAGACTCGCAATAGAAAAGACGCGGGCGCGCACTGTACGCGCCTGGGCGTCTGCGTGTAGATGGCGATGCGGTCAAGCAGTACAGCGGCAGTGTACGAAGGGCGTCGTCGCCGCCTTCGCTCGGTCGCAATCTGTTAAGCGCTTGCTTGCCTTTTAATGTGCGGCGTTCGCTTGCCTTTTTAGCTTGGCGGTCGCGCGCGCTGTCGTTCGATTATTGGAATTTTGCCCTTCTGTTTGACGCCATGCCGATATTCAGTGCTGTGCGGCTAATTCTGAGAAAAATGGATGCTGTGATTGGATGAAAATATGTGCGGAAATTCTGAGAAAAATAAATGCTGTGATTGGATAAAAAATAGGTCAATAAAATAGTTATAGCCAATAGTGGGCGTGAAAAGATGAACCCACATTAGGGGTAGTAAATATAAAGAGGTTTTTCGGGCGAATTCATTAATTTAACGGGCGCGAGCTTACAATATTCAAGTGAAAAGTACACTTCTCTTAGTAAAGAGGTTTAGGAATCGCACGTCAACGTTCATCGCCATCGCCAACTTTCTCAATGGAGCTCGAATTCCGAGTTGACCGTTGAAGCTTGGGAGAGCATTCATTCATTGTCTCGGCGTCTGAAGCAGCCATCAAAGTGCCTCCCAGCAAATCTTTTCCAGCAGCTTCGCCATTCATCAACAGCTTCATCCTGTTCAAATATCCTCATGCCCATTCGTCAAAATTTGCTCTCTAATCCTCACTCAGCACCTCCACAAGTTTCCTCATCTGATCCAAGTTGATCAAGCCATTTGTTTATCCCCGACGATTTCGCACTTGCACAGCGCGCGGATGCGTCTCCGACCGAGTCGACTCGGGTGTCAGCACGGGCAGACTCGGTGCGCTCCACTCACCGGGACTGTACGTGCTGTCAAAGTCAAAGCGCACGCGCGCAACGTAGCTCTTGGCGAAATCGAGCCCAAAGAGCACCGTAACCAGCTCGAGATGGTTCTCATTGGACCGGCGGACGCTCCCCGGCCAGTTCTTCCACACTTTCATCGCACGATCTCGCGAATATTGCACGTGGTACGCCAATGCCTTCGGATGCCCACGCCAAAACACTCGTATTGCTGCCTGCACGTCGAGCCATTGCACAGTCTGTAAGTACCTCAAACAAAAAGTCATGAGCTCCATCACCAAAACAACATGACTTACCTTGCTGGGCGACTCGGTCGCGATCTCTAACCGTGGCGGAGCAGGAATAATCCCCAAGCGCAGCTCCATGCGCCCGTGATCAAAGCCGTCAGCGCGTCGAAATGGCTTTCTGAGGAACGCCGTGAACCTGGACGAGTGCCGCGACGCCTTGTACTCAATCTCGGTAAAGTCTGTGTGAATAGAGCTATTCTCCGTCGTGCGCGTGCTGTCGGCGTCACCAAAGCTCTCTGAATGCACCGCGTGGTGGCTGTCTGCATCGTCATCGTCTCCATCCTCATCGCCATCATCGTCGTCATCATTCTCATGCGGCTCCTCGGGTAACAGGAATGCGTCCAGCGACAGCATCACACGGTTCGCATTCTCAGGTGGTGGCGGAGACGATGACAATAATGAGTCATTACCAGCACCAGTACCACTTGTGAACAAGTAGAGAGCCGAGTTCAAGCGCCGCCGTGGAGTCTTGGTGCGGAACCGCAGGCGAATCGGCCGCGTTGAGACCTTCAGCACGCAGAGCACGTCCGCAAAGTGCAAGTTCACGACGCTCACGTCATTCACCGACAGCAACACGTCGCCTTCCTATAGTTTAACAGAGCATCATAGAGATAAAACACACTCAGCGTCAGCCCAGCAGTCTCTCCAATCGTTTAATGTACCCATTCGTTCACACGCACGTACGTGGATCTGATTTGACAGTTGTGCCACTCCATTCGCCGACTTGACGATTGTACGAGACACCTGGTCGCCTGCGTCCGAGTCGCCTTGGCTCTTCAACGTCAGTCCGAGCTTGTCTTCTGTGAATACCACCTATTACAATCAATCAAAGCCATTATTATCAGCCACACACGACGCGCACATAATCAACTTTAGTCACTACATGATGCGGGCCGCATGCCACAGACACACTCACGCACCTCGTAGTCGTAGCCCAAGCCGTCGTCATCGTCATCATTGCCTCCGTCGTCCTCCTCCTCATCGTCGTCTTCCTCGCCAGTGTTTGCCATGACGCTCGACGTGGACGACGGGCGGCCCGCGCCAAGGTGCAAGAACGCGGCGGTCGTCGCAGGCTGGTACGCGCCGAGCCCCATGGAGCCTGGGCGCAGCCTCGACGCGTGGAGCTCCGAGTGGTATCGCGAGTGCTGCTGCTGCTGCGGGTTCTCCATGATGGCCATTCGCTTGTTGCTGCTGCTGCCTGTCGACTGGTCTGCTGCTAATGAGCTGCTGGCAACGGCGGCGCGCATCATCATGGTCTCATTTCCGAGCATTCTCTGTGTGGCTCTTTTCTCTCTCACCCAGCATTCAAGTTGCCCATTTTCGTACTTTATCGAGTGCAGTGACTATTTAGCGCACTTTAGCGAATGCAATTGCCACATGAATCTCACGTTACCATGTTGCTACCTAAATCTCAGTTTCGTCACTATCTTGAAGCACGAAATCTGTTCCGTCTGGATTCAAGTTTCAACAAATTCCTGCTCCGACACAAGAGAGAAGAAGAGAACGCCCGCCACCTCGCCCGTACTAATCAAATGGTAATGAAGTCGCTGGTTGTGCCGACCCGCGCTAGGGACCACCCGCTGTTTCTCAGCAAAGCGATTGAGATTGCGAATGCGATGCTCTTTGATCGCCGCCAGGATTTCGAAGGCTGACACAGCGACACAGGAGCATCTGGACACCGTTACAATCAAGTTCCGGCAACCAGCCAACGACCCTATCTAATGCTGGACCGACCGAAGTGCTCATGCGAAAGTGATCTTCGTGAACCAAGTGTTGCGCGATCGACTGGAGGTAATAGCTGCCCAGGAGGAGGGCTTCGGCCACAGTTCGCACGAGTACCAGCGCATCCATCGTGCTCACGGTGGCGGTCGTGATCTTCCACGAGTGTGCGCACTTGACACTGCGCTGGCAGTGTCAAGGGACTAGGCCAAGTCCCTTGTTCAGCTCACTACAAGGGGAGACTGAACCGCGGCGAGGAAACGTTGGAGGGCGCTTGCGAGGTCGAAGGTAAAATGACAACTGAATTAAAATGCTGTTATGGTTCCTGTCGCTAATCCTAATGAACCCCAAGGGCTCCTAGAGGTTTTACAAGTAAAACCTACACATGCATGAATAAAACCTACGAACCGATATATAAAACCTTGGCTACACTGAGGTTCAACCCACAGGACCTTGAACTTGAAGTCCTGTGGAAAATTCCCTGTGAAGTGATTGGCTCACGCCACTCACTTCAACCGGTAGAGACACGTTGGACGCGTCACCAGTGTAGTTCCCAAGCAGGAGCCATCATTCTGTACTTGAATGCAAATCTTGAACTTGAACTCTTATGTCGACGATGCAGCGTCGCCAGATGGTTTCTGGGAAGGCGAGTAATGGCGATACAGCGTCGTCACTTCATCTAGAGCACAACTGGCTACCTTTAGCCCTGGCTCCCATGTCTTACCCTGTAGAGACATGTCCCGCTTCTCTCTGTCTCATCTCCGGTGCCCAGCACCCATTGAGATATGTACTGAGACATGTACTGAGAGGCCCATTACAGGCAGGGAATCCTGGACAGCTCGATGAAATTCGGTGTAGACGTCGGCAAATACATAGTGGTAAAGCTCTTGGGAGGCGAGTGCTGCTTGCAGATCCAGAGGAGTATGGCCAGTGCTCCCCCACAACGGAGATACGACAATGATGGTGGCGCATGGACGAATGAGATGCCCGTGTTGGATATTGTGTTTGAGGACAGCAACGGATTGAAGGTGATTCGAGCCAATCACTTGAGCAAGTTCTTCTCGACTCAAAGTGGCAGCATTGAAGATGATAGTACTAGAGAACTCTTCCCAGTCGATCTTGCGAGGTACCCGAGAAGGAAAGGCGCGACGGTGTATGGTCGAGCGCCGCGTCGAGCGCTACCAAAGGATGCGGACTGGTTTATCCCAGGTCCATTGTTGTGCTGTTTCACGGGTCGCAAGACAACGAAAACAGACAACTTGGGAGCTGGAACTCCCAGGAATGCCTCCTTGTATTCACAGCAAAGAGGGCACCAGCTTGTAAATAGCAAGCTTCAAGACCGAGCACAGAACAGACCAACATGCAATTCCT
>JAASGK010000423.1:0-24716 GCA_023334195.1 Globisporangium emineosum
CACCAGCTGCAGGTACAGCGCGTGCGAACAGGGTTAGTGTGAGACGTTCCGGATCTGCAAGAACCCTAGAGCGTACAGGAGCGGTAGCATCTTGCGTCACGGGCTGGTCAGGTGCAAGACCTGTTCCAGGCTGTGGAACCGAGATACGAACGCCGCGTCGAAGATCTGGAAGGTGGCGGCGAGCGCGATCCGAGGAGAGGGTCACCCCGCGTACCTTCGAAGGGTCAGAGGTTCGATCAGTGGTGCTACGTCGGTAGGGAACGAAGTTCCTGGGTGTCTTTCGACGCTTCCACGCAACCACGATTTGACATAAAGCGCATTACATAGGAACAGAGTTGGTGGCTCCAAGTTCCATCATCTATAGCAGGATATCAAGTTTATCAGGTATCCTCTTGTCTGTGTCATTTGAGTGAGTGATGGTTGAATTCAACTCGGCTCTGGGTTTAAGAACAGAGCTTCAAAACCAGGCTTGATGCAGCCACTATCCCATTGATGGGAGCAAAACCAGCGGATCTGCAACAACAAGCGAACGTCTTTGGGCTGACTGTCTGACGTGTGGATCCGCGGACAAGGAAGATGAACCAAGAAAGCAAGCAAGTTGCAAGGTGGGCAGGTGCTTCTTGTTTGTTTCTTGTGAAGACATGTTTGGTTTGCGGAGCTGTCTCTCTTGCTTGAAATATGTGAGAAACCCACAACTTATCTCTACTAAAACATCTCATATGGCAACACGAAAAATCCACAAATGGAACACCAAAAAGCCTGTTTGTCAACTCAGAAAGCAGCAGGACAAAAATTATCGGTGCGGATGTTTGGCTGGAATGGATTGATCGCTCTCGCGGCTGTACTGTAGAAAGAGAGCCGTTTTGACGCGTGAGGCCATCAGTCTGTGCGTGCTGTGGACAACAAAAAAGAAACGGTGTGGAGGCAGACAGGCCGAGGTTTTATTGGATGAAAAGAGCAATTTGATCGATTTTCGGCCAATAAACAAAGGGCACGTGAGAGGATCACCAGCGCAATCGTTGCGGGTAGGTGTACCCTGTTTCGCATGGCCGCGCTCTTCCCAGAGGAATCCATTCGTCCATACTGAGCGCAAGTAAATTCTAGATCTGGGTACAGATCTTTTGCGTTAGCCTCCAGCAAATGGATACAAAACATCACTTAGCTTGGGTTTTTCTGTGGGTGGGATAAGTTTTGTTTGTTTGGGGGTTTTCCACTGGCTTTTCGTTCAAAAAACAAAAACGAGAATTACTCGCGGGTGGATATGACAGGAAGACGAGGAAGAAAGAAGGGTACAAAAACGAGGGGGCGACGGTTTGACTTGCTGTTTGTATGCTCGATTACCAGCCAGTCCGTCCAAAATGAACTGTTTGTCTGTACCTACCGTGCGTTCACACAACCAGCCTGCCTGCTTTAACCCACCAACTTTTGGACCTGCGTTCGATTCACCCCGTCCCCCATCATCCAGCGTCCTGTCGCGAATGTCACACCTCTCTCGAAGGATCGATCCAGCCGCATCCTATCCAGCCAGCCAAACAAAGTTGGTTGGGCCAATCCGCATCCGCACCCACTCTCCATTGTTGCTTTTACTCCCAGATCCACAAGCGCAGAATACAAACAGCAATCCACACAGATCCATCCCACACAATGACCATCTCGCGCACAGTGTACAACCAGCTCTTTGAGCACTCGGAGTCGACGTCCGAGCACGTGATCCGGCTGCGGCCGACCGAGGCCAAGGCCGGCGCGGTCGTGGTCTCGGCCAAGAACAAGATCCAGATGTGGACGCAAGAGGAGCACGAGCGTTTCCTCGTGGCGCTTGAGATGTTTCCCGCCGGCCCGTGGAAGAAAGTGGCCGACTACATTGGGACGAAGACCCCGCGCCAGACCATGACTCACGCACAGAAGTACCGCCAGAAGATCTCGCGCCGCCAGCGCGGATTGCGCAACCAGAAGAAGGGCTCGGCTGCGTCCGCACCCAGCTCGCCCAACAACAACGGCGGCCACAGCCTCCACCAGCGCTACGTGGACACGCAGGCGGACTACAAGCAGCACGCCGGCGGCCCGCTCCCCGTCCACTCGCCCTACGGCGTGGCGGACGTGTACGTCAAGAGCGAGGACAAGGCCGTGGACCCTAGCGCCGGCCGCCTGGATATGCTCGCGCGCGCCATGCAGATGCAGAGCGAGGCCAAGTCGGCCGCCGTCGCCTCTTACGGAGGTGCGTACCCCCAGCAGCCACAGCAGTCGGAGCCGGCCCAGGAGGGCTCGTCGTTCATAATGCCGTCCCGCTCGCTCTCGCCCGTGCCGATGACGTCGACTAGCGTCCCCGTGGCCACGAGCCCGAGCAACTCGTCGTCGCTGCCGTCGTTGGCCCAAATCCTGAATCTCCGCGGAAGCGCGCAAGCCCCGGGACCTCAGGCGCCCGTGCAGACCCGACCGGGCTGCAGCTGCAATTGCTCGTGCTCGCCCAGCAAAGCCAGCGCACCGAGCAGCGGATGCCACCAGCCATCGCCTCTCAAGTAGAGCGTTGGTTGGTTGGTTAGGATCGTCCATGCGCCAGTTGTTGTTGTCCCCACGTCGCGTCCGAAGAGCTCGGAAGCCCACCCCAGTCACGCATGCGTCCGCATCCCCCCCGTCCCCCCTCCGCCATGTTAGAGGAAGCCAGCAGAGAAAAGAAAACAGAGAAATTGATGGAGGCCAAGGCTTAGAGCGACGCCTTATTATAACATTCCCCATATCATTATCATTATTGAATCAAACACACAGACCCCAGTTTTGCCCATACCATCCCATCTTGTTCTGTTTGTTCACCACCAGTAATCACCATTTTGATTGAGATTTGACCATTCGTTTGGGCCTTGAATACGTTGGTAAGCATTCGACGGATGGCGTCATCTTCAAGCCACTTCCCCATTCTACTTACTGTACAGTATGGATGGAGCTGCTGAGTGGCTCGAATGATTCGAAGGTGGTGATGGTTGTTGTTCCATGCAGGTAGGTGGTAAAAAACTTGGTGTTTGTATGGGGACGGATGCTCAATGCGATGTTCGCAAAAGTGTACCCACCCACATCGATGCCTTTGGCCTTTTTGACTGGGGGCCTTCAGTGTACCCACCGAAGACCTGATTTCGCTCGTGAAGTGATGCATCGCAAACACGGCCACCTGAGTTCGACACGATGACGTTTTATCTCGCGAAAGGAAAATCCAGGCGAGGCCGCTTTTCTAGGTGCATACCGTGTCGTCAAGGCCAAATGGAATGATGAATGGCCAATGGGCCACTTGTTATTGTTTGCGCTGCCTTCCTTCGTGAGCCAGTCGATCGGCAAGTAAACATGTTATGATAACACATGGGTGGGCGGAGTCAAGGATAGGAGCGCAAACGTTTGAGCGGGCGGGCTGGCCTGGGTGGGTTCCCGTTCCCGTTGGACGCCTTCTTCCAGTACTCCGAGAAACGCAAAGGACAAGCAAACCAAGGCTTCTGATTCGTCGCTGTGTGGAAGCCACGTCCGGCAGTTGAGTTTTAATATAATAAATCGTGGTGAGATCTCATTGACGAGCCAGCCACCCGTCATCCATCCATCAGCTTTGAGGCAGATCCAGGTCCATTGAAACTCGAAACCCAGTTCAGTCCCCACCCACTCTTCACACTGGAGCCTTCGCTGCCCAGAGTCAACGAAGACGTTGGCCACAGGCTATCCTACAATCCAAGAAGTCGACCAGTCGTCTGTGAAGATACCCCAAAGCCGAGCGATGGCAATGACTGCGCTGGCGGCCCAGCCTTCGCAATTGAGCTTTTTCGAGACAGCACTCCATGTGCGACGGAGAGCAAGCTCGACGATCCATGGTGTCCATGATTCAAAAACATCTGATCACACGCTGTGGTGGTATCCCAGTTTGTGTCTTCCAGTGGCGGCTCGCGAACTTGGTGAGCCTTCGCAACGCGATGTGGAGTTAGATTTGTAATCTGGAGTGCACGCCCCCAACAGTTTTAGTTCTTGCAGACAGCAAAGGAAGCAAAGAGCGTCATGGTTGCTGAGCTCCAAGTTGCCCAATCTCGTACAAACCCTGGAAGAACGCTTTTTGGGAACAGGTTTCCCACGAGAGCCCCGAGAAGACTCGGAGCTCTCCGTGGCCTCTTGAATCCCGTTTGGCGACGCGAGGGCCATCTGTGGGTGGGGTAGGGAGCACCAGAATAGGCTTCGCTGGATTTTGATACGTCACCGTCATCGCCGCGGCCCCAAAGTCGTCGGGCTTGCAGCGTGGCCTTTTTAAACGTTCCGCGGCACGCCTTGCCTGGCTCACACGTCGCCATGTTGCCTTAAAGCCGGAATCCCAGGGATATGTAAATTCGGATGGACTCTCCGAATTTACATATCCCATAGTCAAACCAAGTCAGCCTGGAATTGTGGTTTTAATAGAGTCGAAAGTTTCATTTTCTGCGTTTAAATAGCGCTTATTTGACTTGTAATTTGTATTCATAAATATCATTGTTTTGTTTGTTCCGACAAGACTGCAATCTTTTGTTACAAAAATACACCATGAGCGAATGCCAAACTAAATACCCTCTTCAAATAAACGAGAACGTGGATCACTCATAAAACCTAAAAAACGAAAGCTCTGGTATATTTTGGTCGAAGAAATCCGCGTTCTCGCGAGAAACCGATGTGTAAACGGTTTGAAGGGGGTATTCAATTTGACATCGAACAAGTGAGCCAAAAAGTGCCCAACAAAAAACCACATCCCATTAGAGAGAGAAAGAGAAAGGTGTTCTATTTAACTACCGTGGTAACTTAAGAATCCTGGAACTTCCTTAACACTAAGTTGAGCGATGAGTTTCGCGCCATCGAGGTGGTATCTCGAATGTCGTTCTCCATGAGAGACTGGACTTGCTCGAATCTCGTGCGTTCAGTGCTGGGTGTGGTTGGGGGGATCGTCTGTCGGCCTCTGGAGTCCATCGCTACATTGGCTAAGTAGTCCGCCAATTTGTTGTTTTCTCGTTTGGCGTGCTTCCACGACGCCCACACGATGTTGTTGGTTATGTCGTCCACGCTGGAGATGAAATCTTGGAGATGGGGCACCGAGACGGACGCGTAGCCGTTCCTGGCGTCGATAATCATGTTGGTGTCTCCATACACCCCCAGGTGTGTTGATGTGAGCTCGAGCGCTGATCTTGCGAATGGCAGTACGTCGCGCAGCGCCGCGTGTTCGCAGAGGTTGTTGGTGACATTCGAGCCTTGTACGCGTAGCCGCACGCGGTCCCTGTCCACTCTGGTTTTCTCTTGTCCTGACATACAAGTGCTCATCCGCTTCCTTCGGGTCCTGGATTTCCTCACGTACCTCCGTTGAAGCAAAGCCTGGCTTGGTTCCACTCGGGTGGTCCCAGTGGATGGTCTTGCTGGTCGAGCACCTGGATGCGTTGGCGCATAGCCACTCCCACGTATTTCTGGCCTCTCACCGATCCTCGCTTCTTCACCACCACTGTGAGTTGCCGCACGCGGGATCTCCAAACGTGGTTGCCGCTGTCTCCTACCGAGTCGGTGATTTGTTGATGCACCGCGGTGTTGGGCTGTCTCCAAAGCACGCTGGGCACCGCTGTACATATGGTGAACCAGACAATCGTGGGCGCGTTCGCGTGGTCTGGGGTGAAGAAGTCGGGTCTGCTGTTGATGCGTTTCTGAATGTATTTGGTTGTTGATGGTGGGGTTCTGCTCGTTGTATGCTGCAGCAGTAGGTCACGTGAGTCCGTATCAACTTGTTGTCTAGTCCACCATTCGAATACCCTCGCCCACGCTGCTCGCGCCCGCTGACAGTCCCACATGACGTGGGGAATAGTTTCCTTGGTGCTGCTGCCGCATCCTGGATCGACCGGGCACGCAGTATTCGTCGCTCATTCTTCGTGGTACAGGTTGAGCTGGATCGTTGCGCCGCGATACGCCACCCACATCTGGTACATTATCATGCAGTTGCGCTGCATCCAAATCTCGGCTGGAGACCGAAGCTGCATGTAACATGTCCACTCATGTTCTTGTCCTGCCTTTCCCATCCGTTCTGCTTTCGGTGCGAGTCCCGGGATCTCAGTTTTTAAAGCTGTTTGCGTCGCGCTTTCTCTATCATTTTCAGCACAGATTTGGGGAGTACCTTGTCCGGCACTGACCAGGGGAGAGACGTGCTCAACGGGTGGGGCGCGAAAGTAATGGCTGCTTTGCTAACTCGCTGATGTAGGGTTTCCGCGTCTGCTCCTACCTCGTCGCTCCAATGCACCACTCTCCAGAGGACGTCGTCGTCCTTCCGTTGCAGGTCGATATATTGGGATTTGTTCGCTGTTACGGTGGTTCCCCGTGCTGCGCCTCTTCCACTCACTGCCCAGTTGCACTCGTTCTCGAGGGTTCCGCCGTGCTGGAGTGTGCGGTCCTGAGTAATGAGCATGCTGTCTTCTACTTGTAGTTCTGGCGAACAGACGATAATGCTGAGTACACTGCGTACGCACTTGCGTGGACTGATCACTATCCACTCGTTCTTCGTGCATGGTGGTGTGCAGGAGTATTCCAAGCGCGAGTGTTTGATGATGTGCAATTCGCTGGTCGCGCAATCCTTGAAGAAATAGTGTTCTCTCTGCCCGAGCGTCTCGCCTTCGTGGTTGGTGATCCATCGTTTTCCTGTCAGGAGAATGTGGGCCAAAACCGGCAGATCTCCTTTGAGTGGCTGGCAGGCTTTGGTATCGTGTCCGCGAGTCGGGTGATATGGAGGCGCCCATTGCCCCAGGTGATCGTCACGTGGTCCAGCTCGGTCTGCTGCAGAAGTTGAGTCTCCCGTCTCCACTCTTCGCTGCGTCCCTCTTGAAGAGGCGACTGCTCACATAATAGCTCTCCCCCCACTGGTAGGCATTGCAGCACTTGTGCACCGCGGTTTTCCCACGCTTGGATCTGCAGCTCGGCGTCACTGTACAGTATCCTGCCTGTTGACTGTGGTCGGGGTGGACCAGCGCATGCCGTTCCTCCGTATGAGCATCGTCTGGCGCCAGTAACCATGTGGTCGCGCGTTTCATTGTTTGTTGTTTGAGCGCGAGCGGGATGGATAGTAGCCCCAGGCCGCCTGCCTTGATTGGCGTGAAGAGCAGCGCCGGATCCATCTTGTGTCGAGATGGTTCGGATGAGAGTGAGGTGTTCCATAGAAATTGTTTCTGAATCCGCTCGAGTTCCCTGATTGTAGCCACTGTCGGGTTGCAGTAATTTGCAGTGAAGAATATGGCTGGGAGGAGGATCGCGTTTAGGATCACGACCTTGCCAGGGATCAAGTTGGTAATCTGCGTGGCGGCTACGAGGCGGGTGCAAAGCTTCTGTAGTCTGTCGTCCCAATTGGCTCGTACTGTGTCACCAGTACCAACTTGTATACCTAGGTGCCGCACTGTGCCTCCGTGCTTGACCACCGAGATTCCCGTGATTGACGTGTGGTTGACCGATTTGCCAGACAGATGTACCAGTTTTTGGTCGACTGGACACGGAGATCGGACAGCGCTCCAAATTGGCCCAGCAGGTGCATCAAGGCTTTGATTTCCGACCCTTTGCTGACGAACGCCGTGGGGTCGTCCACAAATGCTGATATTTTGTGTGCTTGTTCCTTGGAGCTACCAATGGCGATACCGTGGAGCCCGGGGGTTTGGTCAACAGCGAGCGCCAAAGCCTCCGTAGCGATGATAAACAGCAGAGGGGCTAAGGGGCAGCCCTGCCGAATACCTGACATCACTCCACGTTTGTCCGATAGCTCGCCGTTGACCAAGAATTGGGCGGTCGTGTCTGCATGCATTCTGCCAATCAGGTCCACGAAAGGGTCCCCGGAGCCGAAATTTCTCCGTGTGAGTAACAGGAAATCACGGTCGAGCGTGTCGTACGCTTTCGTGAAGTCGAGTAGCACCACTCCTGCTGAATCGTCCATCTGAGAGCTCGGGTCCTCGTACGCCTGAGCGAGGGTTGCCTGCATTAGGACAACCGACCTCTCCATCAGTCTGGATTTGACGATGCCTTGCTGCGTCGAACCGATAACTGTACCCAAGTTTCTATGGACTCTCGCTGCTAGCACTGCTGCGAAAATTTTGTAGCTGGTGGGGAGGAGGATGGTGGATCGGTAGTCGCGAGAGTCCTCGGAGGCACCTTTTTTCCGCAAGGGAATCACCAATCCTTCCAGGGACGACTGAGGGAGATTTTCGCCGGCGAGGATCCTGTTGTACACCCCAACCAGGAATGGTGCAAGCTCCTCTTAGTAGTCCTTGTAGGAGCCGTTGTTCAGACCGTCAAGTCCTCCCGCTTTGAGGCGCTTTAGCGATCGGATTGCTTCTTTCACTTCCTCGTCCGTCATTGGTTCCACCAGCTCCTGGTTCCATTCTTGAGTAACCTTCCAGTCCTTAGGGGTGGCTATCAGCTTGTCGAAGAGAGCTTCTTGCCGCTTGCCTCGAACCGTTGAGCGGGATTGGTCGAAGATGGCGCCCCACACAGCAGCCATCACATTCGCCAAACTGTCTGTGGGATTGCGTTCTTCGGCGGACGGTTTGAGATGCTCTGGTCTCGTAGCCAGTTGGAGACCCGTTGGGAGAAGTAGCGGACGTCGTGTTGTGATGCTTGTAAGAACGCCCCGTAGATGCAGTCGACCCGCCCGTCGGCCTACTGGCTCTTCGCTGTCAGGAGTTCTGCTCTGGTGGCTGCCTTGGCTGCGGTGCTGCTGTCGCGTTGTTTCTTCTCGAACCTCAGCGCTTGTGCTTTCTCCCTGCGGCATTCCTGCTTGATTGCATTCGTGAGTGCTGCCAGTGTCCTCTCCCAGTCTGGGTCAGGACCGATATTACACCAGTCAAGTGCTTCTTGGACGCTTTCTCGTACTCGCAACAGAATTGTGTCCAGCCTTGAGGATTTGATGGGGTACTGGCAGGGCTTGCAGCGATGCGGGCGAGAGCCTGCCTTCCTCCCCGCTGTCACTGCTAGGGTGACAGCCTGGTGGTCCAATCTTCGCTCTGGAGTGCTGGGTGTGCACACTTGGACAAAGTGCCCCAGCCTTGTTGCGATGTATAACCTGTCAATCCTGCTCGCTGTTTTCTCTCTCCAAAAGGTGAAGTGACCCGCTCGTCTTTCTTCGGCTTCTGGGCGCAGCAAGTCGAGCGCATCGTGCAGTCCTGACTCCCCAGTCATGGTTTTCAGCGGTGCGCTCTTGCAAATCGCTGCACCCTGATGAAGTGACCCGAGTCGATCTCTACGTGTGCCCAAAACACAGTTGAAATCTTCTCCGATCACCAGACTCTCCGAGCAGCACTTCGCGCCGTGTGGAAGAAGGTACCCTGCACGGTCTTATTGCTTGGCGCGTGCACGTTTGCCCAGACAATGCCTCCCATTTCCACCGCAATGAACCTGTTGCCCCACGTCTCGCGCTTCACTTGGGTCACTCCGGTGAGGATCTTGAGGTTGATCAAGATGGTGACTCCTCCAGTCCCGGATTCGCCGACGGAGAAAAAGGAGTTTCCTCTCGTTCCCTGACGAACCCCCCAGAGCCGGTTCCAGTGTGCCTCCAGTTCTTCAGCTTCGTTCGTGGTCTTGACTCGTGTCTCTTGAAGAAATACGATGTCAGATTGTGTTCTTTTTGGCTGTCGTTTGATGGCTTCGAGCCACTTCGGCCTTCTTGTTTTCTTGAACCCGCATACGTTTTGGATCAGAATCCTCAGGCTGTTGTGGCGAAGCACTCCGTTGGTTTATCTCGCTGGTTGTAGAAGGCTGCCTTCATCGACTGAAACGCCGTGAAGAGGTCTCTGTCTGTCCCTGGGTCCGTGCTGCCGGCCCAGTGTGGTCCATTCGAGAAGAATTTAGTACTCACTGGGAGTGATGCCTTCGACATCGCTCCCCAGGTTGGCATACATCTCTGCAATTGCTGACCACTCACCCTCTATGTCTCCAGTCTTGAAAGCCTTGACCAGAGCAAGCGAGCGCTGCATTGTGTCCAGGAGAGCACGTACCATATCGAAAGCCGTGACCTCTTCTCCGAACTCCGGGGATGCCAGTGGCCTCACTTCCTCTCTGCACAGTAGGGCACATAAGATCGTTTGGCACACTTTTTCTTTGTTCGCCGCTGCGCACAGTCCGAGGGCCATGCTTCCTCCGTAATGCAAGGTCTTCGGCTTGGTCCAGTCCTCCCGCGATTCGATGATCTGGGTCTTCTGCAATGCCGTGGTGCAGATGTCGATTCGCTTTAACCACTCCTGCACCCATGCCTGCGTTTTCATGTCTGTCGACTGTTCCTTCAGCTTTGCGATGCCGCAGACGATTAATTGCTCACGTGGGGGCTTCGTCAGAGCGATCATTGTTCGCCATTTCAGATGGCTGAGAACTACATGTGGATCAGGCGACACGCGAAGCATACGCAGGATTCACTGCCCATCCATCAACACCGCTTTCGTCCAGACCACTGGCTCCTCGTGGAGCGAAGGAAAGTCTACTCGTGATTCTTTCTCCCACTCGATGTAGTGGTCTCCTTAGTGTGCCGTGATCACCTGCACCTGAAGCTTGCGTACATGGGCTGTTGCCGCGGACGGAGTCAATTTTCCCCCATGGGGTTTGGCTTTCTTGAGAGCAACAACAGAGTTGTTTGCATTTACTACTGTCTGTCCTCTGGGCTGTTTATCCGTGGGTGTTGTCTCGTGGGGTATTTTGCTCTCCGAGTCTTGGGTCGATGGCGGTGTCCACAGTGAACCGGAGGAGCTGCTCGCTTGGCTATTTTCACTTGACGTAGCTGACCACTCGCGTACTTGCCGCTGCCATCGCTGGAGGGTACCACTCGAGATGCTGAATCTCCGCAACCACTTCTCTACATTGGGGTCGTGCTTGAGATCCATGGATCGCAGGGTTTGTTGGTCCTTTGCGCTGAGATGCTCGGCGCCAGTTTGGACAAGGCAACATGTTCCTTCGTCCTGTCCGCTCCGTACTGAATGATGTCCCGGAGTTGTAGCTTTTCCTTATGCGAGACCGCTGGGCCGTCCAGCGCCGCTCGCAGGTCGTCCAAATCTCCGTTCCAATTGTCCTTTTCCCATCTCCGTTATTCGCCCTCGTCGTCTGTCTTGGTCTCATCTTCTTCCATGCTCACCGGGTCTTGCTCGCCATTTACGCCTGTCTTCTTGTTGTTGTTACTGTCTCTGCTCTCTTGTTCGCTGTTAACCTGTGCTGCATCCGCTCCGCCCCCAGTCGACGCAGTGGTCAGGGCTGCCTGGAGTGAGGACTGGAGAGGTGGCTCTTCAGTCTTGGTGTCTAATCTCGTGAAGAGAAGGCTGGAGTAATGCTCGCGCGCGAACTTTAGAACAATCGGCAGTGGTTCATTTGGTGTTGCTGCGTCCACTCGGTGTCGATGAAGTTCTTCCGACCATTGTTTCTTGGATAGAAAGAACTCACCTGCCGTGTTGATGTTAGTCCCTCCATATTCCTTGAGGAGTGGCCTGTACACTGTGAACGTGACTTGACCGAGCATCTCGTTGTCCACTGCGAGGAAGATCAGCGCGTGGAGGGCTTTGGCCACCATTATCAAAGTTTCAGGTCCTCCCCACACAGCTTTTGGTAATACTGAAGTGCGGGCCGATTGGCTCTTCGCCACGTCTACAAAGAAGCTGGTCATCGCCACGTCAATAGCTTTTGTGTCCATCCCTCGTTCATATCTCTCCAGGCGCATCAGGAAGTATTTTCTCTCCATCTTCGGGAAGTCCAACTCAAAGTGGGCTAGCGTGGCAGCTTGGATACCTACTTTAATTTCTGCTGCAGCCTTTTCGAGCTGTGGCGGGTTCCCCGAAGTTTGAAAGCTGCTCTGGAGCGTCGCTTCCGCTAGTGCATAGTACTGACAGTTGCCTGTCGCAGGCGCGGCTGACTCCACTAATCCACGGACATTTAGCAAGTCCTCGAAGCTCCCATCTTCGTCTCCTTTCATGCCGCCATCAGTGCACGGGTTCAGATCTTTGGCTAGGTTCATCGCAGCTGTCTGGTTGTTGGTCGTCTTGCCTCGGAGTTTCTGCAGCACCTTAGCCCATTTCAGTCCCTCTTGCGTTGCGACATAGCCTACCTGAGCGGGTACGGGTGCGGGCGGAGCCTCACCGCGTGGGTCCCTCGGGTTGGCGTCCTCCTTGCCCGTTTCCGCCTCGAGCTGAGAGTCCGTCAGTGTTGGTGGTGCCTGCTTGTGAGCGTTCTTCTTCTTTCCTGACTTTTTGTTATTTTTCGCACGTCCCTAGCCTGGCTTTGGCACCTGGTTTGTTCCTGTCCCGCTGCCGGTCGTGTCGTCTTGCGTCTTCGGAGTTAACTGCGGTGCTTCTTCGTCTGGTGTTGGCTGAGATTTTATCGTCTTCCCCATATTGATAGCAAAGGCAGCTTTCACTTCCTCGACACTCCTGAATGTTGGTGGTCCACACTGGAGGTTCTTGGTCGACTGCTCCATTGCTATCATGCAGTTTTTAACCTGCATGTCAGCAGCTCCGGTCCTGCAGAACTTAGCTATGTGGCCCGGTGCTTCGCATCCAAGGTATGGCTGCTGGCATTGCTTAGATACATGGTGCATCAGTACCGTGTGTCCCATTCAGAAGATCCGGTGCACGTCCGACAGCTTGGTTGGGCAGATTGTAGCCTTGAAGATAAGTTCCCAGATGAGTGAGCTCTTCGAACTTGGTCCGTAGGAGTCCACAGCGTACGCGAAGAAACAAGTCGCTAGCTCACTCTATAGGAACGCCACAAGTTGAATCATTTCTACGAACCGCGATACATTGAGTAGTTGTACTCTGTATCTCGAGTGGGTTACCGTGTTTTGTAGTCCGTCCGATCCCAGTTGTCTGTCCCAAATGCTCTTCTCAGGGCCAGTCGCACCGACCACTGCGTTGACATCCGCTAGCTTCAGCACCTGCATCCGAGAGGGTAGCGTCAGTCCACCCCACTTGGTGGCTGTCTCTCGGTTGTAGAAGGAAAAGTGAAGAGCGTGAGCCGCTGGGTTGTACGCTGCTTTCAGCTCCTTCATCATGCTGTACACTTTCTCCGAGTTTACGCCGCGGCGGCGCACTGCCTGCATCACTGCTTCCACAGTCCAGTTCGACGGTTGATGGTTTCTGTAGATCGGCGCGTTGTCATTGAGCTTGCCGATGAGCTCTCCTTCCACTTGTGCTGCAATCGTGGATTGGAAGCGCAGCAAATTCTCCGCGTCGCAGACGCGACGCAGGAATTGCGGTAGGTGGCGTGCAATGACAACACCTTCCATAAAAGCGCCAGTACGATTTTCCATTCAAGCTTCGTGGGTCCGCGGAGCGTAGTAGGGAACCCGAAAGGATGTCGGCAGTATTGAACAATTTCCGCTTGCTTCTCCACCGAGAATTTGCTGCCGTGGAACGAGAACTTCGGCGTTTCCTCATCCGTCGCTACCGTGGTTGTTTGCACTCGTGGTCGTCCCCACGCATTGACCGCTGGCTCCGGACCGAGGCGCGCTTGATTGGTGTACTTGCGAATCAGCTCTGTCACCGCCCACGCCGACCTGTGCATATCACGGCAGAGGTTGACAACACTCTGTCTCCAGGCAGCTAGTGGTCTCTTGTTCAGGATTGCGATCCGTCGAAACAGCTCGAGCAACTCGGTGGTTTCTGCGGCGTCAAATTCAGGGTGACCCTCATCGGCTTTTTGCGGTTTCTCCTTAATCGCGATGAAGTTGTAGATGATGGTGAACATCTCTTCCACGCGGTCACACCACTCTGCTGTAGCCGGTGCTCCATTGGTTGGCATCATTTTCTCCTTCAGCTTGTCGAAGGCTACTTCCAGAGTCGGGGCCATGCGTCTCTCCGATTGGCCTGTTCCTTCCGTTCTCGCCTCCTTGCTCGTATTGCGTTGCATCCCGTCATCAGGTGTCTCGGTGTTGGTTACCGCCGGCTTCGTCACCTGAGCTCCATCTGCTGGCGGCACCGTCACACCACTTTCGTGTGTCGGCGCCCTTCGCTCTCCTTCGTCGCCGCTTTGTCTTCCTCTTCCGTCGTCGTTGCAGCTCCGCTATCCTTCGTCGTCAACGCCGTCTCCGCGTCCGGTGTCGTCTCCACTACTGGTGCCTTCTCCATCATCTCCGCTGTCCCCATACTCGTTGCCGTCTCCGGTGTCGCTGTCGTCTCCGTCTCAGTCTCCCTTTTGGCTGTTCCCCCGTCGTGCGTGATTGCAGGCCGATCAGCTGTTGATCCATGCTGTGGCCATGTGGGTCAGCCCCTTGGGTGTCTCGTGTCGTTCCCGCTTGTTCGGTAGCGGTCGTCTTCCCCACGTGCCTCTTCTCATCGACGACTGCGTGGTTCACGTCACCTGCGTCCCCTTGCTCTTGGCCCACCACCTTCGTCCCCGCGTAGCGGGTCCGCGTCAGCGGCGTGCAGCATTTTCACATGGAGACAGTGCATTGTTTTCTCTTTTTAGAAGCTCCTATACAAAAATTAGTATACTTGCCCCCCTTATTTTGCTCTTATTAGAAGCCTTGTCGTTCTGGTACTCTTGGTACTCCCGAAACCCACAGCTGGTACCTTGTTGTGCGAAATTCGAAAGTGGCCATCACATCTTGTCACAAACTACGATCGATACAATTTACATTCATTTCGCAAATACCAGCCGCGAGTGAAGGTAATCCTACCGGCAAACAGAAGCATAGACAGCCACAAGAACGCAAGCGCAATTCGCTGCTGCATCGCAGTCATTGCCAGCCAGTTCTTGTGGCCAGCACCTCGTACCGACAGAATGCTCGAGGTGTTTCAAAGCTCTACAGCGTCGCAAGGTTGGTTCCCCCTTGGACGGCCGGCAGCGTGACGCCTGCGATCCACCGATCGTGTCATTCGGTGTGCCACCGCCCACTCTCTCGGCGAAGGAAGGACACGTCCAACCACCTCGAAATACAACAACATCATATGTAATGCTGTACTGTATTTGTAGCGCTTTATCTTTATCAACTGGTGGTGCTCGTATGGGTTGAAAACATGGTAATGTAGTTGTACTTTTAAATTCTGCTTTAATTCGTTGTGTGTTGGTGTGTGTATGTGCCGCTTTGTGAGTCGTTAGCTCTTGGTTGTGTTTTTCATTTCATTTCGTTTCGTCTTCTTCCTCACCACCCGCACTCGGCGAGTATCCGGCTGATCTCTTGCTCGTCCTCGAGCGAGGTGTCGAAGCCGTCGGAGAAGAGCAGCGGCTCGTAGTCCTCGAGCAGGAACTCGGCGAGGTCGTCGTCGCTCTCAAATAGAGCTGCGTTCGCCGGCGCGCCGTGGACAAAGTCCCGGTGCTCCTGCATCACGACCTGCGGGGTCGTGAACTCCGACCACGGAAGAATGGGTACATAATGGCACGGCGGTGTGCCATTGTCCATAGACGGAGCTGGTACCAGCAACGGGTACATTGCTGTCTGTGGGAACGCGGGTTGTGTCTTCATGTCTTCGTCATGTGAGTCTACTTGCTTGGTGGTCGTCTTGAGCCCGCGCTTTCGGCGCGCGATCTTCTGGCGGTACTTCTGCGCGTGGGTCATGGTCTGGCGCGGCGTCTTGGTGCCGACGTAGTTCGCGATCACTTTCCACGGCCCCGACGGGAAGAGCTCCATGGCTTCGAGGAAGCGGTCGTGCTCCTCGTTCGTCCAGGATTGACCCGGACCGGACCCTGGCGAAGTTGTCGCGTTTGGGGATGACGAGCGGCCGCGGCCCTGGTTCGGCGCGATGCGGATCAGCTCCTGCGACTCCTCGAAGAACTCGCTCTGGACTCGACTGGTGATCGTCATGCTGTGTTCTGTGCGAATAGGTGGTTGCTTCGGTGGTTGGTGAAGGACCTCTCACGATGGGATCGGTTGTTCTGCTTGCTCAAGCTCGGTTGTTGTGAGGGCTTTGCGGCAAAAGGGGTAATGAGGTGGTTCCTCCTCCTGCTGCTCCTCGCACGGCTCTGTATTCTCTGTCGGTGTGAGCGACCGACAACGCGGCTGGCGTACAGTACACCGACAGCATCGCCCCTGAAAGAGCACCGCCCACCGCCAGCCCTGATTGGGACGGTAAACATCCTGGCGACCCTGCTGCTAAGTTCAGTTCTGCTGGCAGCAGCCTCCAATTTTTGCCTCGATATATCCACTATTACTATCAGTGAGGGCATCGCAAATGGCGATCGGCGGGTTCATTTCCTGTTCCTCTGTGTGTGCGCAAGACTGACTGACTGCCAAGAGCCCAGCGGCTCTTGTCCAAAAGTCATTCATTCGTCATGGGTTAACTTTGCAAGCTCTAAGATGGTTCTGAGTGATGGTAGAGCCTTTTCAGCCAATCACACACCACCTTAAAATCTGCGACAGCCAATCACTGAAGTGAGACGCAAGAGTGTTGGTAAACATATGATTTGAAGCCATCCAAGAGGACCCCTTCATCGTTCGGCTCGGCGCGCGCCGCTACGAGAAAGCGAGCCATTCCAGCAACTCCTCTAATGAGCGCCTTTGTGTACGCATCCGCACAGAGGTGGTGCCGACGTATATAGCCTCCCCCAATACCAAGCGCGCTGTTGTCCTATCAGCATGCGGATCTGTACGAACGTGGACTACCCAAATTCAACGACGGACTGCCTCGAATGCAAAAGTTTGTACTGTGATCGACAAATCAACCCAACACGACTCGGTGGGATTGAAAATTCAATCGCGCGCTGTCTCGAAAATGCTGCGCTGGCGCGAGTGTTTGACAGCAAGGCTGGGATGGAACAACACTTTTGCGAGTGTGTGGTTATTAAAATCACAACCTCGGACCGTGTTTGGTGGTGCGACACCGCTTCAGAAATGTATCCGTGGCTCCACCATGGGTGCGCTTTTCAACCCACACACACGCACACAAACGCTCGGCCTCTTGGGTCTTCCAATATCAGGAGAACGATGAAGTTGCGAGAGACAGCGCAACAGGAAGTACCTACAAGGCGCATGAACCAACAGCGGGAGACTAACGAATGGCTTCATTCGTCCACTTGGCGCTGAAGATGGGGATATGGAGCGGAGAACCAAATGATCCAGTTCCTTGTGGTGGCAAGACGCCGAGCTTTGTATTATTCTCGTGACGAGCGCTGGTTAGCTCCACGTTGTATGCGCTGGAGACGGACGGACTGACGCCATAGGTTAACCTCTTCTCTCCCGAAGACGCGAAGTGCTTTGGATGGGAAGACACGGCGCGAAATAAACACAACCTTGGAGGAGCAAACGAGTGACGGGAACAACACTCACTTCCCGCAAGAGGACGCTTTTGGAACTGCCTTCTCGAACGAAAGTGAAGAGTGGAGACTGTTCTGGAATCGAAGGAGGAATCGTTGTTGAACTTCCAGGCACCGCACTGGGTATCACATCAGCTCAGGCAGAAGATCTCCCGGATCATATGGGGCAAGCGGATCCAATGAAGAGCCATAGCTGTAGTTGAAGTCCTCGGGCGGATCGAGCAAGTTAGAGCCACAGATCACTCCCAGCTGTCATTGAGGTCGTCGTGGACTTCAGATCAATAAAGCTACAGGACGTTGCTGATGAGCCTCGACCAGAAGTGATGGGGCAACGCTGCGTTCACTGCTGGTTGGTCCATTTGTCAGAGCTCGAGCACATGTCCAAGAGCTCCAATACAGGTGGCCGATCCAAAGCAAGCGTTAGGAGTTTGAGCACTCGCTTGAGTCGTCAGGGGCATGGGACAACCGTGCGAGTCGCTAGGAACTACATACAGTTCATCGACTGCACCAACGTCACAGTTCGCAAAGGTAAGTGTAAGACACTATCGCAACAAACCGGACACCAACCCCACAGTTCACAAGGTACAATATTCATTTTCTATCATTACTTTATCGTTTATCGTCCACTTTCTTTCCTCTATTGGAGAACGATCTTATACGTGATGCATGCGCGTTCTTGTGGGGGCATGGGAGGATAATATCTTAATCAAACACTCTACAACAAAATCTACAGACAAACAAAATTCCTACCTATTAAGTGTGGGTGCGTATCGCTACGCCACGCTCTGGTTTTCTCTCACAGTCGAAAGTCCGCTGCGCTCGCCATGCTGTATTCGCTCGCAGCAGACGGCGCCTGGTGCTGCTGCATGGGCGAGTTGTGCGGCGCCAGCGCAAAGTGGGCGTACTCCTGCGCAAACACGTTCGCGTGGTGGTGGTCGGCGGCGAACGGCTTCGACTCGGCGGGGTACACGTGCGCGGCCGCGAACTCGCCGCTGAAGTACAGCGCATTCGCGCTCGCGTCGTACTCGCTCGACCGCGGGGGTGACGAGAAGTTGACGACGTTCTCCAGCACAGGCTCGATGTCCGAGAGCAGGTGGTCCAGGTACTCGTCGTTGTCGCACGAGACGTCGTCGGGCGACTGCGACGGGAAGGCGAAGAACGCGCCCTTGCTGGTCGGTGGCGGCATTGCCATCGTCGTCGTCTGGTGGGTGTGCTGACTGTAATCGTGTTGCTCGTGCTTCATGTCGACCTGCTCGTCGCCGCCGCTCTCTTCGTCCAATGGGGACAGCGCGTCGTCGTCGTCGTCGCACTCGTTCATGTCGGAGCGCGGGCTGCTGGCGCCGGAGCTCGAGTTGGAGTCGTTGCGCACGCGGCGCTTCCAGCGGTTGAGCTTCTGGCGGAGCTTCTGCGCGTGGGTCATGGCCTGGCGCGTGGACTTGGAGCCAACGTAGGCGGCGATGGCGGTCCAGGGCCCCTGCGGGAAGCGGTGGATGGCCTCCCAGAAGCGGCGCTGCTCGGCCGAGGACCACGCGTGCTCGCCGGGCTTGGTGACTGTGAACTGCGTCGGCACGAGCTTGGCCTGGTGGAGCTCAACCATGACCTTGGGCGAGATCATCCTTGCTGGGTCCGTTGGTTGAAGACGCGCGGCCGTTGCGTTGCTTTGATGCGAATTGACAAGTGAGTGATCGATTGCCATGCGACGGACTGGCCAGCCAGCCGGGGAGTGGATCCATGTGCGTCTTCCAGCCATCCAGCCATTCATTCGTTCGGTCATGCAGACAGACAGCGAAGAGACAGACAAACTCTTTCCTCTCACATTGCGCTTTTCTCATTTTTGCCCCACACGCAGCAGATATCGCAGATTTTTTATATAGCGGGGGCGGGCGGGCGGTTACTCGAAAATGTGAGTGAGTCGGCACACTCACTTTGGGCCGCACACACACTCGCTTTGACTATGAAACTCTTCGCTTCGCGATGCGACGAGGGGGGAATTCGAATTTTGTCCCATGTACTGTACGCGAAGAATCCACTGGACTGGTACAGTGTGCCGCGAATGTACCGCTTTCGGATGGTACATTGAAGCGAGTGGACCGCTTTGGATGGTACATGGCAATGAATGTACCGCTTTCGATGGTACAAATCTGAACGGCTTGACAACTTGACACGCCGCTGACACGCCCAGCGTCATGCGTGATGAGAGGAATGGCGCTGACAAGAAAAGCTCGCACGCAGCCGCCATCATTCCAGTGGGCGGAAGGGAGGCCGCGATATCTCTTTGTCTGTATGTTCGTGGGTGCGCTCAACTCGCTGGACGCATGCATGATGAGGAATCTCAGAGTTAAACCGGATGCTGGGAAAGTATCCGTTCGTTCTGGTGGTTGCCTTGCTGAACCAACCAACCGACCACCAGTCAACCCCAGTTGGTCCATTCGAGTGTCGAGATCCGAAATAAAGGCGCCACCTCAGTTGAATTGATTGGTTGCCGCACATGCGATGCGCGCGCTGGCCAAATCCAAATGGACACACTGTTTTGATTGTTTGCAGAGGCGACAATGTGGCACGACAGCACCAGCTTGCAACAACGACCGCGTTTTTCGACTAAGCCGTGTTTCGCTTGTCCCAATTCGCCAGTTTACGCATCAGGTGACGACAACCAGACACCCAGACAGACGCCAGAGAAAGCCATCTGAGTGCGTGACCACAGGCTGCACAACACAGGTCGTGCTCTTGACACTTGCGCACGTCAGGTGAATTCGCATGCGATCGATCATGAGCGCACCGAGTACGATAGGAATCCGATAGACTTCCGTCTCCTGTAGTCCCTGCAATCCAGCAGACCTACATGCATGCCGTCTGGACGCTTGCTTCTTCATCTGTCCTCATAAAATACTTCTTCTGCCAGCACCAGCTGTACCCATCTTCGCTGCGACTGGATAGATACATGTGTGTGTAGATCGATACATGATGGACACATCAGCACTCTATGATCCATGAATCAAGCGTCGCTTGATTCAATTGAACGCAGGCACATCAGCTATAGCGCTCATAATGAGAGGAACGCGTCCAAATCGTAAATGAGACCAGCAACACCATCGCATACATGCGTATTAATATCACTCAATCACTCACTTACAATCCTGAGCAAGCAATCCCCAGCAGATCCAGATGGTTGGCTACGCCACCCCCACGCCGCATCCCGCACAGGGTGAGTGCGCAACATCAATGCATCAAGTGAGCCACCGCCAGTCACATCACTGGCGATACCTTCACGCGGCCAGTGATACCTTCACAGCATCACAGCACGCGTCGTCTGTCTACGTATTCCGGAAAGAGACAGACCCACGACCGCATAACGCACGAGGGCCTTGCCTTGCCTTCCCATCCAGCCATCCATCGAACGCCATACAAAAAGATCGCACCACGAGCTCTTTGTCATTATATCAATATCAGCCGTTTCGTGTTGACACGTGTGACATGGCGAAACGCACACGTGACATGTCTGACCTGCTCGTTCCAAAAGATCGCAACGGCTCTCTCCAGAATTACCGCATTTTGACTTTTTTCAGCCAATCAAACCGTCAAACCAAAATTTGTTTGTTCGATCATGTCACGGATCCCTTCGAAATGTATACCTGGTAGTCATAATGGGAAACGAACCACTCGATTTCAGTTTCTTCGAATGTTTCGCTGTTGTTGTTGTCGCCCAGCAATTTTTTGCTTTCATGGGACTGTGTGAATGCATCGACACCACCAACTGCTGCAGCCAGCAGCCTAGTGTCAATGCATTCACAGACTAAGTTGGCAATGGATGATGCATCTAGTCTGCTGCAGGATCCCACGCGCGATCCTTATTACTTGGGTGGCAGTTGGCGGAGTGAGTTGGATCTCCGCAACCTTTCGGGTAGTCTGCCTGGTGTAACAGCACTCAATCGAAGTGGCTTCATCCGCACCATGGACATGAGGCGCACCACGCTTCAAGAAACGCGGCTGGAGCGTGGGTATCGTCATCACAAGACGTGTCCACCCCGCTGCACCAGCGCCAGCATGCTCTTTGCACCGACACGGCAAGTGGCTGCAGTGAAATAAGAAGGGCAGTGCGACCTCCTGACTGGTGATCCTCCTGATGGCGCTTCTTCAAGGATGTTCGGCCGAGTGAACACGATTACAGAGAGGTGCTGCTCGCTGCTCACTCGCCAGCTGCGTCTGCTCTGCGTCTCGTCCTTCCCAGCCAGTCAGTCGAAACACGCGCAACGAACACGTCCCGTCCTGCAGCGAACGTTACGCTAGTTAATCAGCGCCGCGAACGAAACTCTTTTGGCAACGCGACTGAGCGAGCGTTGACTAAGCTTCTGCACTGCGACATGTTCTTGCGTGTGTGGAACATGTCATTTCCAACAAGATTGGAAACGGAGGAGCTGGCGAATGCGAATGTGAGGATGCGCCTCGAGAAGCTCGACCAACAGCACCACAATCTCAGAAAAGTACACGCCACCATTTTCTAATTTGGTGCATTGCTGCAGTGATACTGAAAAGCCGAGGAGATGCTAGTGCATCTGCCGCCTATGCCAATGCTGGATTCAACATTATAAAATTTCTGCGCGTGTGGTGAAAGATCGACGTGCAACACAACTTGGCTTGCCTTCTATGACGTTCCTGATTGAGACGAAGGTGCCTCTTTGGTGTTTCTATTTTCTTCTGTAAAAGTGTCCATGTCTACCGAAGTTTACTTTGAAAGACTCAGATCTGATCAGAACAAAAGAACCGCCTGGACAAGTCAAGTCGTCCAGATGGTCTAGGAGTTGTTGCTGAAAATTGCCAAAACTCAGAGCTGGCACATCAACGGCATGGCCAAGAGATGCTCTTGAAGTCGTTGAAAAAGCTCGGCAAAGGGCTTGACACGCCGAGCCAACACAGAACGAGGCCCGAATCACGTCGATTCACGACTGTCGTTTGCTTAACCGCCAAACGAAAGTGCTCCTATTTGGGCTAGTGTTTCGTTTCCACGCAAGAAAATAATTAAGGTATTGTTATTATTGTGGTCACCATCATTTCTAGAGGGACTCGAGTTGTTCTCCAGTGGTCCGTGGCGGCGTGTTGCCGAGTATATCGACACGAAGACGATAACCCACGCGCAAAAGTACCACCCGAAGATTGCTCGGCACCGCCATGGGCTGGTACCACCTGTGCAAAAGACACAATCGACAGGGTGCGCGATTCGGTTCCCGTTCAGTGTCAAGGTGGTGCCTACCATCGAGGGGCGTCAGCGCTGCTTTCAAATGACCAAGCCGTTCGTTCCCAGCCCGAACCTGATGCGAATGCTTCACTGTCAGGTGCATCGATTGGAGACCGGATGGAGTCTTCCGACAGTAGCGCTCTTTTGAGCTAAGTCGACGACGACGACGACGATATCTGCCGTTTGCTCTTCGAGGAACCAGTGGACAATGTAGAGAATCTAGCGGACCAGCAGCTCTTTGTCGAACATATGGCACAGCCCGGTGCTCAGCATTCGAGCGTGTATATTCAACCGTGGGTGCCGGCGAGACTTTTGCGCTTGGGATCTCTGATAGCGTCTCCACACTAGAGTTCGAGTTCGAGTTCGTTCCAGACGAGTTCACGAGTGTGAGCAGCGATGATATCCGAATTTGGGTTGGCGAATATAAGATAAATGGAGATTGTGGGCATCTTGCCGAAGCGGCTTGCTTCATACCTAGGTAGATAAGATGATGGACTGTAGTTCAGCACACTCGCAACGACCATAATCACCCTGTGCGTTCAGAATCTTACCATTCAACCCGAATCAGTCACAGTTAGGAATGTCCACGAGCTGATCGCCTTCCCATTCGCAAGTTCGATCCCACAGCTCGAACGATTTGGTTGTCGAGAGACTCCGATCGCATTGTTGCTCCCTCGAGCCCCTTGACTGTCGGAACAACGTGGCCACCAGCCGAGCACGAGTGCTTCTTGGAGAAGCTCGTGTTACTTCCTCATGGGAGGATACTTTGGCGAGCGCGTTGGAACGAAAACCCGCGCGAAGTTCGCTCTCATTTATCAGCGTTGTGTAAAAAATATTTCAATTATTTTAGTAAGTACAGTAGAACCTCCACATATGCTTGCCCCCAGAGACGTGTCTAACCTAACCTCTAGGGTAGGTTAGATATTTTCTTGTAAACTGCTCCATACAAACATTAGTACAAAATTCATCAATACAAATACCCAGTGTAAATTTTGCAAGGTGGTGGGTGTTTGCAGTGGTGTGGTCCACATGAGACTCAATGCAAATCTGACGGCAAGTCACAGGGAGAACAAGCATTGGAATTATTATACAAGTTGATGGCGTGTGCTTTGTGTTGATAGCCAGCACGCCCAAAGGCAAACCATATTCGTAGCAAGGACAGATTTAGGCGTGCTTTAAGCAGTGTTGAATCCTATCGTCTATCACTTGTCCTCTTGTCACCTAAAAGCATCGGGCATCGCAACTACTTCGTCTATCGCAAAGGACCATGAGTTTCACGAGGTCAGTCGTAAGCTTGGCGATAGGGCATTGTAGTCTGGCAACGTGCTTACGATTTAGGTGTTCAATCGAACACGTGGCTAAATCTGGTGTAAATACACACCAACAACTGTACTTCGTATCTCTCAGTCGAATGCCGCATTGTCGCTAAAATTACACTTATTGACCACGACTTCGTTTCACTTGATTGCTGCATCCTGTCCAATACGCTCCAAACAAGCTTATCTAGAACGATTAATTCTTCGTTTCTTTAGTAGCTTGATTTGGCTTCGTCAGCCACATACAGGTACATTCTGGAACATAGTTTTTACAGTGAGTGGATGGTCTTTGGGGAATGACGCTCAAGGCAAATTGTTTCGTGGATGAGGAATATGAACGTGTGCACGCTGGAGACGTCTTGTCGTGTCTTGTGTGCTTGTAAGTGTTTAAATACGTGCTTAAATACAATCAAACTTTTCGAACAAAAACATATAGGTTTTTGTATACTTCAGTTTGGGACCAGCTCATTTATACTCTATTGTATTTCTCATTGGCGGCGATATCTCAAAAGCGGCGCTCCTTTATTTGAGTGATTTTGAGGGCATTTCGTTGTTCCCGAAAATTACAAATTTGTTTTATACCGATTTGTGACTTGTCATTAATTTGATTGCTTTTGAGATCGTCGTCGCCACACCACAAAATGACTCGCTCTCAAGGCCGCACCAGTACCAAAGGAAAGCACGCGTTGCCCAAGAAGCACGTGCGATCTCAGTACAAGTACGACTTCAAGCATGCAGTTGTTCAGCACTACCAAAGCTTTGGTATCGACGAGACATTGGGGCGCTTCTTTGCGAATGGGCTCGGTCGTGACGCTGCGCGCAAGCTCGTCAACAAGTGGACAAAGAACGCAAGCACGATAGCTGCGATGGCTAAAAGCCAACGCACTGCTGTTCAGCAGCGGTGTCGCCAGCCCGGCCTCGCAACGGTTCTGTCTGTCGCAGCAGAGGAAGAGATC
>JAASGK010000424.1:0-24713 GCA_023334195.1 Globisporangium emineosum
CGAATACGCGATGAAGTCGACGTTGAAGGAACGAGCGACAGCGAGGAGATGCAGCAAGCGCAGCGAACAATATGTATGTAGGAGCGTACACAAACGAAGTATCGATTAGTATGTTCCAATCAGCATTTGCCAAACGTGAACACTTACCTTCTGTGTCATGCGTTGATGCTTTCCCGTGATTGTCTTGTAACTCTCACACTCACACGCGCACATGCACGCACACAGAAACGAGTTGTCAGCTCTTGGTCATTGACAGTGATGCGCGACATATAGCTGCAAATACATACCTGGCCGTGGCTGGATCGCTGTGACGCCAGTTTCTTGCTCCCAGCGTTGCCGTCCCGCCTCTTAACCTGCACAGGGTCTTACTGTGCCGCGGGCAGGTAGCTAGGGCGGGGTCGTCAGGCTCTTGTTCGGACAGAGAAGAATCCCAATTGAGCGCGAACTGACCTTTGCGAAGATCCAAACGCCGGTTAGTAAAATACAGCAAGTCAGTTTGTGATCGCATATCATCTCGTCTTTTTCTGGCAGTCAGTAAATTCGGAGGAAATTTTTTTAGGTGAAAATTACATGTACATGCTCTTTTCACCCAGGGTTCGGGCAAGTGCTTTTTTGATGCACATGGCTACGACAATTACCTCGAGTATTAAAAGAGCACTTGATTTCATTAGCCAAATATTTACTACTATTTATAATACTTCCTATCTACTACTAAAATTTAGTAGTATTGGGGATCGGTTTGGTCGTTGGCTTGGTCCCTACGTATAGTGTCTGAATCGTTTGACCCAGGCATGAAATCAAACAAAAGGCATTTTTAAAGCAATGCTTTGCCTATAGTTTTCTTCGCACTGTTCTGTCCTGTGACTGGCTGATCGTGATCAAAAAGGGGCCAGAGCGTGTCACTTATCACTTGTGTTCTTTTGAAATCAGTGTTCTCATTGTGGCTTGTGACATGTGCTTTACAAATGTGACTACCCTGTTTAATGGTGAAGGTGTAGTACGATTTTCATGAGCTGCTCAGAACTCAAGAACTCATGTACTTCTCAGGCACTTCGGCCATACGTAGGTTCATGCTGCGTGACGGACACATCAACAAAGAACACGGTGTCTCCTTTTTGCACACTATGCTAACATGGCCCAGCTGTCTGTTTTCCTAAAAGAAAAGTCTGAAGTCGTCGATCTCGTCTATACTTCGTGAGCGTGACGCCCACCATTGCACTTCAAAGTGCAATTCAACTTCTTCTCTACCTTTTTGTATCATCCATTTACGCGGTGTGCTGGCGTCCGAACGTGCGCTGGAACTCCATGAGGCGGGGTCCCTGGGTCTTGACCACGACAAAGCACACGATGAAGAACGCGCCGCCCGCGATGAGCGACCCAAAGCCCTCGAGTGACGACACGATCACGGCCGCCAGCCCGTTGCTCTGGTAGTCCATTGCGAACACGTCGGTCTCCTTCTGCGCGTACACACTCTTCACGAACGCCGTGATCCCGTCTTCGCGCAGCGCCGCGGGGTCGAACGACGGCGTCTGGATATCATCCGCGTAGCAGACCGGACACTCGGGCACGGACGGCCAGAAACCCTTCTTCGTCACTTTGTTCACCTTGTTGTGCATGCGCCAGAGCCACATGACGAGCTTCTGCGGGCCGTCGCTGTCGAACTTCGCGAGCTCCTCGATCACGCTCGGCGGGTTCGCGGCGAGGAAGTGCTTCACGCAGAGCTCACAGCCGAAGAAGTGCATGACAAACACGCGGATTGCAGCCGCGATCTCGCTCGGCTTGCGCGTTGGTACGGGCGAGTCCTTCATCAGGTCGGTGTCTACGCTGACGCTCATACTGTGGAAGAGCGTCCAGAGCCCGCACGTGTACGTGCCGCAGTTGGCCCAACCCTGCTCGTCGTTGGACGCCAGCAGGTTCTTTGGGAACGTCGTACGGTGTGAGATCGCTTTCCACTTCTCGATCAGCGCCAGCCAGTCCGCCTTGCCCCATCGCTCCTGTCGACTCGCAGCGTCGTGCAGGTTCGCGAACGCCGCGCGGTTCACTTCGAGCGGGAACGATGCTGCGAGCGCTTCGATCCACTGCAGCGCCGCGTTGTAGCGCTCGCCCTCGAGCACGTCCGTGCCGAGAAAGAGTCCGCTCTCGAGCGTGAACACAGCCGCGGCACCGGCGTCACGCAAGCGCGTGTATTTCATCGAGAGCGATTGGTCTTTCGGCTTGCCGTGCGGGTCGCCGCCGGCCTCGTCCTTGACACGGTCGTTCATGATGAGCTCGATCTGGTCGTTGATCGTGTCCGGGTCGATGCCAGACTTCATATTGTGCTCGTAGAGCGTCGCCTCGAGCCACTTGACGACGTCCTTCATCTTCTTCGCGCCGTCATATCGCGTGGACAGCGCAGCGTTCTTTGGCACGTGGAAGAGCTTCACGCCCGGGTAGCCGAAGATCTTCTCGCGCGTGCAGACCACGTCGTTCTTGGTGCAGTCGACCGCGCCGACGTGCACGTTCGGGCTCTCGGCGTAGAACGCGGCGACCTTCTCCCACGCGGGCGCAAAGTCGCGGCAGTGCGGGCACCAGGGCGAATAGAAGTCCACGATCCAGACCTCGTCCGTGCTGTTGACCATCTCGTCAAAGTTGCTCTTGTCCAGCGAGCGCACCTGGAACGAGTTCTCAAACAGCGGCGTGTTGTCGCGGAAGCGCGCGGCCGCGGCACTGCATAGCGCGAACGTCAGCGTCAGTGCCAGCAGCAGCAGAGGCGCGTGGAGGGGTATTCTTAATGGGGAGCGCGGCGCCATCGTCGTAGAAGCGAGCGCTAGCTAATTTTGCTTCGTGACCTGCGTAGCGAGTTGGATTGTGGGTTGCGCGCGGCAAGCATCCTCATGCTACTCCGCGTTTCCCAATCAATGACATTTTAGGAAATTCATCACACGGTTTATATGTATCAAATCTAAGCTTTAAATATTCTTGTCACGATTCTGTAGTAAAGCAAAATGACATATTTATCGAGTATTGAATTCAGCTTTTCTGAATTTGATGATAGTTTGAAGTGCCCTCAAAAATTGGGATGACTGTCACGTGTCAAATCCCTCGATGATTGCTCGTTCTTTGTAACAGCAGCAATCACTTCAGAAAGGGTTTCGAAATTAAGCGAATGTGTTTGGCCCTTTGCAACCGCCAACACGAATCTGATTTTCCAGACACGCACCAAACAGCAGATCATGCTGGACTGGAAGGGGCACTGGCCCTCTGAGAGGCTTCTTCATCAGTCCTTGCATTCTGCGTATCTATCTCTAGCTTTCTCTCTAGTGCCTAGCGCCTGTCCTGGAACTGGCGCTGCAGCACCGACAGCTTGGCGTCCGACCAGGGCGTGCCGATGTCCACGTCCGGCTGCGGCAGTTTGGGGATCTCAAAACGCGTGCGCCTGCCCAGCGCATCATCCAGCACCAAGCCCAGGTCACCCTTCATGCCGTGGCCTGGGGATCCGAGGTTGTTGTTGCCGCTGTTGTTGTTTCCGTTCAGCGCAGTGGCGCTTGTGCTCGGGAGGCGCGAGTCCGACGTGCTTGAGCCCAGCGGTTTGGATTTCTTTGACATCTTGGCGACCGACGCCCAGTCAGGGAGCGACGCGAGCACTCCGGCGTCGCTCGCCATCTGCCACTTCATGCGCAGCGCGCTGAGCTCGCTGTTGAGCTTCTTCACCTCTTTCTGGGACGTCGCGCGCGTCCAGTCGAGCTTGTTGCGTATCTCGATGAACTTTTCGTCCATGAGTCGCAGCTGGTCTTCTAGGATCTTGGCGCCTTGCTCGAGCTCCTGGATTTGCTGATCTTTCGTTGTGTTTTTCTTTTGCAACATCGCGCTCTTCTCTCGGCACTCTGCAAACTCCTTCTCCAGTCGACGCTGCGAGTCCATCACCTTGGTTTTCGCTGCAGCTTCGTGCTTCAAGTGCACCATGAGCTTCTCGATATGCTCCGAGAGCGCCACGATCTTCTCAGTCGACTCCTTGAGGTTCGCCTCGCATTTCTGACGAAACTCTTTCTCGACACGCTCGCGACTCACCATCTCGACGGCTTTCTCTTTGAGCGCCTGGAACTCGTTCAGCCCATTCATCGCGGTCTGCAGCTCTCTCTCCAGGTACTCAGTCTGCTCCTGCAGCCTCTTGTTGCGACTTCTACAGAGACGAAGTTCTCGCTCCAGGCGTCCGATGCTTCCGAGACCGTCCATCGCTGAGAACACACCCACGTTTGCTAGATGCACAGATTTCTCCTTCTGAGCCACGTCTTCCGAGGCATCAAGATCTTCAGTAGCTCCGTCAACACCAGAATCCAATGGTGATGATGCGCCAGTAGTTCCACCTGAAGCCCCAGTCAAGAGCCACTCGTGCTCGAGCGCTTTCAGTCGCAATCGAATGAGCTCGTCCAGCTTCACGTGCTGGTACAAACTATCGTCGACACCACTTCCTGCGACATCTTTCAAGAGCGTGAGCCGTACTTCCTTCACTTCGCTGCGCATTTCCTGCCACTGGATCTTCACTTTCTCGTATTTCTCAGCGAGCGCGAGGTTCTTCTCACCCTGCCGCACGAGCTCCTCGGATTTCTCAAAGATCTGCTGTTGCAAGTCACGCAGAGTACCTGCTGCAGCAGCTCCAGGTTTCGCACTGCCACCACAGGTCAGCGACAGCAAACTCACTTCTTCTTCGAGTCGACGGATTTGATGATTGAGCTGCGTGATGGTCTCGTCTCTCTCAGCGACCTGCTGCTCTGCGTCATGGACGTTTGAATTCGTTTTAAGCTGCTCTTTCTTTTCCTCTGCTTTTTCAATCTGAGTTGCTGCCTGGAGTTGACTCTTCAGACTCTGAATTTGATTCTCGAATTCTCTCGTCTGGTGCTGAACCTGGGTTTCCAGGTCCCAGCGGCGCTGCTCCAAGTCGCTCTTCTCGTTCAGGGCTCCCTGGTAAGCTGTGTGCAGGTTGTCGTACTCCGTGGTGAGCTGTGAAAAACGCTCGTTGCTCTCGTTGATTTGCTTCTGGAGCTCCACCACCATATCTTCATTCGACTGGCGAGTCGATTTCTCCTTCTCAAGTTCCTCCAAGTCGGTCACCAGCTCGCTCGAGAAGTTCTTCACACTCTCTTCCAGCAAAGCGACTTTCTCCTCCAGCGCTTTGCGCTCACTTTCCCAGCTCTCTTCCACTTCGCGCTTGCTGGTCTCCAGTTGCTCGTACGCGGCTCGCCACTGCTCATTCTCCTCCCTGTACGCCTCATTCGCTTGCAGCAACTCGGCGAAGCGCAGCTTTTCCTGCTCGATGGAGATCTGCATCTGCGCCTTTTCGTTCGCGTGCTGTCGGTAGAGCCGATCGTTCGCCTCCTTGAGCTGCTCCACCTCCTCTTCGAGGGCTTCCACGTGCTCCTGCGTCATCGTGGGCAATCTCACTTCTTGAACGTCTTGTATATGCCACACAGAATGCAGCGCAATCGAGTTGGAGCCTCTATAATTATGGCCTGCATGGGGACTCTCACTCAGAAAATTGGGGTCAGGGGTGTTGTTGTTTTTTGCCACCGGCAAATCTGTATTTTTAGTGGCCACTCGCTCGACCAAGAACCTCCTCCAACTGTTTTTCGAGTGCTGACCATTTTTCGTGGGCCTGGATCGATTTGATAACAGCAGTAGCAAATTTGTTGATTAGCTGAGTTTGATTTACTACATAATTCGTTCAATATGATCTTTCTACTGACCTCTCTTGAGTCTTCGTCGGTGAAGTGAGCCACGAGTTCGCTCAACACGCTTGAAATCTGTAATCCAACACATATAATATATTCATAAGACCCGAGAGTGGCCATCAACATAACATCGACGGGCATCTCATACGCAAAACTCACCGTCCGTAGGTGTTTTATCAGCTCCTCCACGCTGTTATGCTGATTTTGCTGCTCCTCATCGCTATGATTCTTGCGATATTGAGCGAGAAGTTCGTGGGCTTTTGCCATGAGCATGGCTCGGACCTCGATGTAGTTGGTGCCGGTGTTGGCTTTCATGATGAGCTGGCACTGCTGCTTGAACTCAGCACCGACGAGTCCAATTTCCTTCAGATCTTCCAGCTCTTTCTCGACTGCAGCGTATTCGTTCTGGAAAAACTGCCAGATGCTGCACAGATTGTAGCCATTGAACCAATTGTGGTTGATCGAAATCGTGTCCTGGAGATTCTTCACTTGATGGTACCACCCACTTGGTACGAAAATGGCCTCGCCAGCTTCTTGAATCACGTGGATCGGGGTAGCTTCATGAACATGTGGGAATTGCTCTCTGTCGATGTTCTCCAAGGCGACGTCAGGGATCACGTAGCGTCCGAAGCGGTCTTTCAGTTTCCATTCCTGAATTCATTTGGTTAATTGCCAGGAATAGTGTCAGTGTGTCTACATGTAGCGCTGCAGTGCGATGTATGGGACATAAGAATGACAAGGATCGCAGTACCTCATCTGGGTGGAAGAAGATCCACTCTTTGCGGCCAGTGATGTTCACTGACCAACTACACGATACGAACACATGCACAATTTAGTTAGTTGGTACTACTTCAAAGTATGTTGGACTAGAGTTTGACTACACACGCACTCCTCACCTGTACGAGCGAAACACGTCGTGATGCATGGGCGTCCAGCTACCAGCAGATCCTGAACAAGAGAAACGATTTCTTAAGAACCAATTTGTCCACACAACCAGCTCACATCGACAGAGACAGAAACGCACCAATGTACACGAATCGATAGTCGCTTCCGCTTTGCTCATGATGATCCCACCACCTTCATCGATTGCATATCATCAAAATGTATTAGCTTCGCAAATCAAAATCCTTTCTCCCAACTAAGAAGCGCCATCAAAGAACCCACCAATTCAGCCAGTCGTCCTGGAAAAACGTCGGCGTGCTGTAAACTGGTGGTGCGTCTTTGAACGTGTGCACAAAGTGCCAGTCCTTCAGGTAGCGCTTGCCAGCCTGCTTCGTCTGCAGCAGCTCCAGATACTCGTCTGTTATAGGTGACAATGGTATCAAACACCGTCAGCGAGGTCACAGCTACTACCAGAGCAACCGCATCTCACACTCAGTATTGGAGTGAAGATGAGTGCGTGTGATAACAACGTACCAAAGCGCATCGTGCAGCGATTTTCCGCGCCGTACTCGACCACATCGCCATCTACCACCTACTCCCAGAGGCGCACAAAGAACACTCGTTAGTTATACTCAGGACGGCACAATTGCCAATAAAGTGCTGTCTTCATTTTAGAACAGACAGCGCAACACACCGGCACCATTGCATGTCCGTAATTGGCTTTGAGCGCAGCAAAGTTGATGCCTTGCGGTTCGCCATCCGCGCCACGAATGCTCCACTGCGCAACCGCGACTGCGAACCACTTGCGCGTAATGTTGCGCAGCTTCACGGGCGTATTGGTCGCCAGGAAGCGCGCACAGAAGTCCGCATAGCTCAGCGATTCCGCATCCACTTGCTCCATTTCTGCTTTTATGTGAGTCAACTGTGTTGGCTTTCCGAGGATGGTGAATTTTGTCCAATCAGATAAGGTTTTCTGGCAGATTTTGCTTTTTCTTCTGTTGAAGTGGGCTGCCGCATCCAACAAAAAAGCAACTTTGAATCAACTCTGGCTGATATACTTGTTAAAACGTCTCTTTATCACAATCATATACACAGTTTTACATATTCAATATTAGAAACTATGTTTATATTTAAATGCTTTCAATCGAAGTTTGAGAATTGAAAGTGTGGATATGCGTCCACTTTCTACTATACTTGACACTGTCCACTGCATACTACCAGCAAGCACAAAGTATCCATGCTGGTGGGTGCGCTTTCCGTTCTCAAACGCACAGCGCACGCTCCGAAGAAGAAGAAAGCAAGAAAGCTTCTCTTGAAGGCGCGCCAGTGCATAGAGGCGCATCGCGTCACCACCCAGCAGAGCGAGAGTGCGTCTGTGCATTGGTTGTTGCGTGTGTACCCGCGTGCCACTCGCGACGTGCACATCTCTCTCTCTCTCTCTCTCTCTCTCTCTCTCTCTCTTCAACGGAAGCTCCGAGAACAGCCGCAGCAGCGTTGGTCAGCGCTTCAGTTTCTATTCGACACAGGCGCGAACGCTCTCAACTCGCTCGTGCTGCCTCAGTAGATCAACTCTCTGGGAAACACAAGCGCTCCACACCCCAGCGCCTGCATCCGCATTTCGACCACCCGCATAGAAAGCCAAAGATGGTGGTGTCCCCCAGCAGCGGGACTCGAGACCGTGCGATCGCGCAGTACCTCGTGACGAAGGTCAGCTGGAAAGGCTCGTACAAGCGCATCCTCACGGTCACGCCGTCCAATGTGATCACGTACAACCCGGAGACGTACCAGTGCACGTGCCAGTGGGACCTCTCGGAGATCGAAGAGGTCGAGATCTCGGGCGAGCGCGACCAGTTTGTCATCCGCCTCGAGAAATCGCGCTTCCGGCTCACGAAAGTGCGCTTCCACTGCGCGGCGCGCGCGCACTTCATGTCGCTCATCACGAAGCTCCGACGGCATTTTGCGATCCAACCTGTGCAGTTCAGCTTTGGCGAGGCGCAATGGAAGAAATACCGATGCATCGAGTTCTTTGGAGATGGCTCGTCGCAGGTGTACTACCTACAAGTCGGTGTCGCGGCGATCCTGCTGCTTGATGACGGTGGACGCAAGATGGACTCGTTTCCCTACATCTACCTGAAGAAAGCTGCGTCGACGAACTCGCACCCGGATGGGATCGTGCTCGGAACTCCGTATCAGGAGCGGCTATTCCTGTGCAGCCAGCGCAACGAGTGTCTCGGAGACATTTACATCGCGGCTGGCGATCTAGGCGTCGAGCTGCGATGGGAAGAAAGTCCGCTGAACGTGCAGCTTCTGCGGCTGCGCAACTCGCAGGTGATCGACAACCCGGCGATCGTGTGCTTCGAGGTGCTGAAAGCCAGCGACGATGGGAATTTCTTCTTGGAGGTGCAGCTCATCTTGCAGGGTGATGCGCTCGTGGAAGTGCATCCAAAGATACGCACAGTCGTCGCGCGCAAGTACACGAAGCTGCTGAACATCATTCGCACCGAGTGGGACATCGAGACTGTCGGATTCGAGTTTGCGGAGGGAGAGAGTCTCGTTGTGAAACTCGAAGCGCGCGACCAGCTGATCGCACTGTTGTTGCTCACGTGCCGAGAAAATGGATTTGAACACATCACGCTCATGTCCACTGAGATCAAGAAAAACCGTGTGTACTACCCACATGTGGTCGAAAACTTGTCCGAATCGGCAGGTTCATCCATGGAGAACTTCTTCCTCTGCCGCCTGCTTCAAGCAGGTGTGTCTGGGGAAGAAAATGTGGTGACTGGCGGACGTGGGACACCCCCAGGCACTTTGGTTCGGAGACGAAGTACTCCAGAGAGCGGCTGGTTACCGCGGAAAGCTAGTCAACGCAAGCGAAGCGAGGGAGCGCTGCTTGGTACAAGAGACTCGTTCGAAACTGGCGAGTCGATGAACGACTTTGTCAGCACGAGTGTCGCGATGGAAGAGCTGAACGCGAATATCCCGCTGAACGAGGTCAACCTCTTTTGCCAGAAAGAAGTACTCAACAGTGCAATTGAGCTCCTCACAGAGCATTTCACGTCGTTGGTCATCACACTTCGTCGATTCGTGAATGCTGCAAATGCGGAAATCATCACGACTCTGCAAGCGCTCGTGCGTCTCAGCTATTCATCACACGCCTCTCTGTCGGATAGAATGGTAAGTCAGATGTATGGATGCAATGCTGTGTAGTTCTATGTCTCGCTAACTTGCCTTTGTTTGGTGACTAGATCCCACGAGTTTTCGACGCAATCCATGAGCTTTTCATCCAGCAGGATTTCCTCACGTGCTACTGGTGCTTGAAGCTGCTGCAGTGCTACTTTGATCCAAATCGCGTCGAGTTTATCTACGGCCAGCGAGCCAAGATTCTTCAGTATGTCTCCACGCAGAAAGAACTGCTGACCTCACTCATTGATCTGCTGCCGTCGTCGTCTCCCGTCTCGACTCGCTCATCTGGGTTTTGGCTTCTCGGCAGCGATGGTGTTATGGAGCACATGTCGCGCCATTCATCAATGGACTCTACATTGCAGTCAAAAGAAGCGCGGCTGGAGAAAGAGATGAATGTGGTTTTCTACGAATCGCTGTTTACTATCCACTACATCACGATCTACCTGCATGAGAAAGAACGACAGCAAGCTGGCGCAAAAGGAGGAGGAAAGACTAGCGAAGCGGCGCAGGCTCTCCGTGAGTTCAATGCAAACATAGGTACGGGTGTCCTGCCGCGGAGGAGAACAGCGCCCGCAGCATTCACCGTGGCTACTGCTACGATGGCGGATGTTACTTCTGGCATCCCATCCAAGCAGAAGCGCTTCCTCGCGAAGAAACTCGTCGAGAAATACGAGTTTCTCATAGATGCAGTCGTCGACACGCGGCTTGTTCGCACTTGCATCTCGTGCGTGGCACTGATAAAGTTTTTGACTTTTGAACTCGGGAAAATTGAGACGAATCCTGCGAAGACTGCGGCTACTGTCAAGGACAAAACCAGCAGAAAGAATGACGCAACATCAAACCCGACAGATGGATCATCATCGCGAAGAGCAGTGGTAAATCAGTCATCCTCGACAGAGAGTGACCCTCGGCAACAGCAGTCGCTGCCGCAGAGACGTGGAGGAGTTGCGATGCGTCGAGGAGCGATCATTGCGAACTTTCACGACATTCACCTTCCTCACGACGAAAACAGCGCACTCCCGAATTTCGGACTTGAGGAAGTTCTGGAGCGAAAAGTGAACAAGCTGAACGAATTTCTCGAGACGTACACAGCGAAGATTTGCATACAGAATGACCGATCACATCTGTTTCAGGGCCAGCGAACGATCGTTGTCCCGCTCACAGGGTTCAGTCAATCGACAGACGAGTTTGCTGTAAGCGAGAAGACCCAATCTTCGGATTACATGAAGCTGGAGCACCTGGAAGTCGCGGAAGTCGATGATGAAGAAGAAGGTGACGATGAGCAAGGCACCAATGAAGGCGACGAAGACGGAGAAGAAGAGGAGGTTCGTGAGATGAACGAGTTTAACCTCAGTTTCCGGCACGGATCGATAGACAACCCACCGCGCAGCTCTGACGTTCTCTCGGAAGAAAAAGAACCCGAGGAGCAGGAGCGAGTATCCTCAAATTTGTTCCGAAGTTCCACGTTCTACTTTGAACAGGGGCGTGATAGCAATCGCGACTCTGGTAACCACCGCGAGCGAAGTACGTCTGTTGCTGGACGGAGGCGAACAAGATCAAATCCGGCGATTCGCGCGAATGTGCATCACTGCGACGCATGCATTGGCTGCAACGATATCTGCGACAACGTAATGTGCTTCTTCTGCTCGGAAAAGAAGTACCAACTCAAGACTACTTTTCCTGACTCGCCTCTGGTGCGGACTGGATCGCCTGCTGCGCAACGTGGTGGGCAACACGACGACGCGGAGGGTGACAACTACGTTCATACTGAACGCATGTACTCGTCGTGTGAGTTGAAGCGCCACCGATCATTGCGCTCGTGCTGGGTCGTGGTGAACGGATCAGTGTACGACATCACGGACTTGCTGAGTGTCCACCCAGGCGGGCTGCAAGTGCTTCTTCAGGCGGCGCAGGAAGGCAAAGACTGTGGGCAGATCATGGAGGAGCACCCACCGTCTGCGCGCCGTGTCTTGAGCAACTACCGCTTGGGAGAGTACTACGCATGCGAGAAGCGGACGCTCTTCCCGTAAGTTGTGTAAACTCTGCTTCCTAGACCAAGCAATTTAACTAATACTTCAAAGTACACACCCAGGAAGCCAGCTTCGTACAAAATACATAGAGAAACTGGTTTTTACAACCAACATCGCCGTTATCTCCAGCTTCATCATCTGGATGCAGCGCTGTTGGTTTTAAGTTTCAGAATCGCGCGCATCGTGGACTTCGCCATCAGTGACGTCAAGCGCTTGCCGACCCCTTCGAGCGCTTCCGCATGAGTGGCGCACTGTTTGAGCATATCAATCAGTAGAAACAAGAAAGAACGAGTGAGCAAAAATCGCACATGTTCCAGAGTCCGAGCTAAACCTGCAAATTTTAAACTGCATCCGTACCTGATCCGCGTACTTGGAGACCATCGTGAACACGAGCGTGGCAAACTTGAGCGACTTCTGGACCTCCTGGGCGTCGCGTTTCTCCTGCGCAGCCTCGCAGCACGCGACAAACCTGTCAATCGTAGCGTCCGAGAGCTGGGCTTTCATCGTGAGCACGTTCTGCAGCACCATGAGCGCCGCGTCATTCGTGAAAAAATGCTTGCTTTCGCTATTTTCTGCTGCTTCACTATTGTTGCTGCTCGTCTGCTGCTTTTCGTAGATCTGCTGGAAACTCTTGTTGAGGAACCCGTCGAGCTGCTCGAGCGGCACGCCATTGCGCAAGATGCGTGTGATCGCTTCGCCCTGCGCAGAGCCAACTCCATTTGACGTGAGTAGAGGAATGAGCAGCGACTCGACCAGCGCGCTCGTGTATCGCTGAGCAAACAGCAGCGCAGTCTGCAACAGCACACGCGAGATCACAGACGACGCCGCCAGGATCTTTGGGAACACGCTCGTCTCGAGAAACACGGACGCGTACCGCGAGCTCCAATTCGAATCGATGAGCGCCCTGTTTCACAGCCAGACAAAACACATAACTGAGTGAATATACAAAGGCGGACACCCACAACTGACAATGCCTCCATGCAAAGCACGTACGTTGTGACCTGGAAGACCGCTTCGTCGCTGGACTTGGCCAGCTGCAGCGTCTCGCAGAGCTTCGCAAACAGCGTTTCGGTCGCCTGCTGCGTCGCGTTTGTGGCGTTGATCATCTCCTGAATGAGCTGCACCGTCGCTTTCGCGATCTCGTCCATCGCTGCGCGGCTCGCGTGGGCGTCCGAGGAGGCGAGTTGCGCGAGTTGCTTTGCCAGCTTTACCGCTTTCTCTTCCATCTGATCATGACACAAGAAACAGCAGGCAAGCAACGCAAAAACACACACAAATTGTGAGCCACATGTCAGTAAGTACCCCACAACAACAGAATAGCATGTTAACTCACCTCTGGCGACAACTCTACAGCCATCGATGCGTCCTGCATAACGACATCGCGGATCTCCTCTGGTGCGCTTGATCCTTCTATTCGCTGCTCTTCTACGCGCGCTCTCTTGTGTTTGTTCGTCGGTGATTCTTGGTTTGGCCGTGTCTCCAGAGCCCCTCTCTTGTTTCGCAGAGGCGTCCCACCAGGCGTTGTTGTAGTGGTTGGTGTCGCTCGCGTGAAGCTCATGAGCACCTTCCGCTGCTGCGATGAATCGCCATCGAGCGTCACTAATAGAGATAGCGACGGCACGGCCATGCGGCTGAACGTGAACTGCTTCATGGCTTCTTTGAACGCTGCGTCGCGCTTGATCGTAGCCAGCGACTCGTCATCGTCGACCTCGCGATGACGACGGCGGCTCGCACCGTTTGCCTCTGCCTGGCTATTCGTCACTACCATCTGCGCGAGCGAGCGGCACACTGGGTCTGACGCGCGGTTGATCTTTTTTGCTGCGCAATGCAGATACCTGTTTGCGAGACGCAGCACCTGTGCTTGAGAGGCCGGACTGCTGCTGCCGCCGCTTCCACCACTTCCGGATAACCGCACAAGCGCGCTCCACAACTCGCGCTGCACTCGCAGCGACATGCGCTCCTCCATGTAGATGCCAGTGTCTTTGCCAGCAACAGTAGAGGCTTTAGCCGCAGAATATGGCTCTGGCTCCAGCAGCACCGGCCGTGCAAGCGCGTCCAGCAGCATAGCAGCATCCTTGCGGTTCTCTATGAGCACAAAGGCAATGTACGAGCAAGCGAGAAGCAGTTAGCAATGAAGAGACAGAGGAGGTGAACGCGCACGCCTAAGTAGCGCACACTACGCTATTGCTGGATCGTACCTTGGAGCAACGCGCAGACGCCGCCAGCGCCATGTGAGTCAGCGATGAACGCCAGCTTGTCCATTTTGCATTGGCTGCACCTGTTTGGATAACAAATGGCCAAGGAAGAGCCAAGTGGCTCTTACATTCGAACGTAAGCCGTTCGCTCTTATACTTAATATTGGTTAAAAGAGTGTCGGATAGCCCTTATATACAAATTCGGTTAAAAGTTTGTGCCAGATATGTAATTTTCTGATAAAGGGTCGTGCAAGTTCTTCGATTGTCGGATAAAGAAGCATTCAAATGGCTTCAACCAAATCACGCCCACTTGCCGATGAGCGCCATGGCGCCAGCGCCGAGCCAGCAGGCGCAGTAGAGCAGGAAGCGCTCTTTGCCGCTCCGCGCGAGGAACTTGTCGTTGGTCGTCATGTGGTGCGTGAGTAGCTCCACGATGCCCGTGTAGATCAGGATGTCGCCGGCGATGCAGTTGAGCACGCCCTGCACCCAGATCGCGGTCACGGACGTGCTCGAGTACGACAAGCGCACGGCGATGCCGATCACGAGCCCCAACGGCGTCGTAGTCGCGTACACCAAGTTCACGAGCAGCACGCTCTTGAAGCTGCTGAGCGTGCCGAGCGCGCTGCCGCTGACGGCGATGCCCTCGAAGAACTGGTGGAAGCACATGGCGGCGAGCAGCGTCTTGAACTCGACACCGGAAGTGACGCCGAGGTTGACACCCACGATGACTGAGTGGAAGACCACGCCGAGCTCAAAGAGGATCACCGCGAGCTTGCGCGTGTAGTGGTTGTCAACGCTTTGGCCCTTGCTCGCGGCGATCTTGCTATCCATCATCGTGCCAGCGTTGGGCGTGTCGTTGTTGATGTTGTCATTGTCTGGCACGTTCACCGCCAAGTGTGTGTGTCCGTGCGCGTGAAAGTTGAGGTGCTGGTTGGCTTTCGATGCGAAGAACACGGAGCTCTCGCACTCGATCAGGTGCATGACCACGATAGTCGCGAGCACGACCGCCATGCCAAGACTGCCGTAGTTGTCGACGACCGTGCCGAGACACGGGTCGCTGAGCATCTCGATGCCGTCGTTGGTCATGTGGATGAAGCCCGTGGCGATGACGGCGCCGAAGCCGAACGTCATGAGCCACTCCATGATCAACAGCGACTTGGTCGCGGAGTACGGCACTTTGGTGGAGATTATCGGCAGCATCGTGCCCGCGGCAGACACGACGAAGATGATGAAGATGGAGATGACGTGCAGCGTGAGGTTGTAGCCGTCCTCGGACGTGAGGTTCGCGCAGCCGCAGCATTTGTCGGACATTTCGGTACAGGATACCGGTCGCCACTGCTCAGGAAGAGGGAAATTGGGGAATCCAGATCATTGCTGCATTGAAAGCTGGAGCTGTCTGTTGGCCCACGAAGGGCTCTTCCTATGGTCCTGTACAGTCCTTCTTGGGTACTTTATCGCCTCCAATGACCATCGAAGCCTTTCATTCACATGCAGGCATGCACAGGCGATGGCAACCACCTGATCATTTCTTGCTAATAGTTTATCAAAAGGTGCCACTTCGTTGCCGTCGGAATCGCTCATCCCAGCCACCGTGGGATCAGACAGCGAGAGCGTGAGCCTTTCGAAACTGGAGACAAAAGAGTCTGTCGCACACATGCATGCGCAGATTTCTGTAAACCGCCCTGCTTGCTCTGCAAAAGTCTCGCTCGGTAAGCTTTTATTGACATTTGTTATCACCCCTGCTCATGTTGAGCAGCATGCAGCTCCATACAAAAAATGCATCAAAAATTTCTCACTTTCTCTCTCTCTGCTGTCCAGCTTCATGTCCGTCCGTCACTATGACAACGCACTCCGCGCACTGAAGAGCGACGGAAAGCCCGACGACGCGTTCTTGGGGCGAAAGCGAATGTTCGGGCGAATGGAGAGTCCACCGCCAGTCTCAGCGCCACCACCGCTGGAGGTTGTTGGGAAAATTGTCGCTGAAGAAGTAGCACCAGTCCCACCAGAAGGAGATCGGTTCTCTTGCTCCGTCGTGTCGTTCGCGAGGGCCGCACCACTCTCCACCTGCTTTGTCCAAAGAGACACAGACTTACCTTGAGACGAGCCGGCTGCTGTTGTCGACAGCGCACGTTGCATTGTTGTTATCGCTGCTGATGCAGTCTTGATAGACTGAACGGACTGCTGCTTCTTTGGTGGCAGCTCGTGCTTGAGCCGGCACGACTCGCCGTCGGGGCAGTAGCCTTTCAAAAACGCCTGGCACACCTGCGCGCTCCGACTCACTTTCACGTGGCGGTACTTACAGTCGTCGCGCGTGCATGCGCCGCGGAGAAACAGTGCACACACGGGCATCTTGTTCTACACCATCACAGCAAAAAAATTACAGCACACAAGTGTTGCCTCATCAGAGTGAGACCGCTCGTTCACCATTGAGGCGCTCTTTGATAGAGAAACATTATACAATTTTCAAACCTGGTCGTGCTTGTGTGAGAGCAAGCAGTTTGCGTCCGAGCACTCGTTGCGCAGAAACTTGCGGCAAATGGCGACCCGGCGGTTGTCATGGATGTACGGGCAGTCGTTGCGCTTGTTGCAGTAGCCTGTCTCAACAACAACAGTTAGCATTCGTACAAATCAAAAGAAGAAAAAAACACGCGTTAAAGAGGTCGCTCGAGAGGAAGTTGCTGTGACTGGGTGAGTGCGCAGTCAGCTAGTTTGACGACAAGCTGACTCTTGGTGGATGGAAAAGGAGGAGAGTAGCACTTGCCGAATCGGTTGAAGAACGAGCAGTACTCTGTGCGCACTTTGACCGCGTGTTTCTTCTTGAGGCGCGCATTGCGAGCGCGTAACACAGCAGCTTGCGCGCGTGATCTGGACCAAATTAGTATGAACCCTCAGGTGAATATCAAAGAGCCTCTAGAACAATAACATGCTATGGCACACAGACGTACGTTGCGCTCGCTGGATTTGCGCTCAACCCCAAGGCGCTCTGCTTCGCGACCGCCGCCGACTTGTTCACTTCGTCGACCGTCATGCGCTTGAGCGAGTTGCCTCTCTTTGTGACCACGTAGTTCGCTCCTCCAATGTTCACAGACCCTATTTACATATCACAGATACCATTTGAAACAGAGGGGTGTAAGTTAAAGCCACGCACAAACAGGTATGTTGCGAAGTGGAACAGTCTTGATACTCACTGGATGGTCTTGCAGATGATGTAGAGACTGTCCCAGCGCTAGCCGTAGGCGCTGGCTTTGGTTGCTTGACGCCAGCGCGGATGAGACTGAAGCCTCCGTTGGCTTTCGCGTACTCGCCGTCTTCGAGTTTTAGCACGTGCAGCTGCATTCGACTTCGTGCTCGCCTGTGTCGTATAGAAATTGTATTCAACCAACAGCCAATCGCACACAGCACATACACGCTCAATCTCCCTTCTCTATGCGCAGATAATAAAGAGCGAGCGTTTGGTCATCAACATGGAGACACTTACTTAACCAGCAGCGACTGGTACTTGTAACTGGATGCTGCTACTTTCAGCTGCGAGATGTTCGATACAGAACCCAACGCATTCAGCAACTGTCAGCATGTAATCACATCCCATCTAGATAGATATCCATGCCGAAAGAGAGGTAGCAGCAATACTTACTGGTCGCTTCCACGTCTTATTGGCAGTAACAGCAGCGCCACTCAGCGACGGCTTTGCTGCTGTTGATGCTCCAGCGCTTGCGCTCTTCACTACTTCTGCGTCCTCTTTTCTCCACACTTTGTTCGCGCTCATGCCAGGACCGCTGTACACTCCCGCACTGCTTACGCTGCTGCTAGTAGTATTGTTACCACCTGAGTAACGATTCCAGGAGCGGTTCACTGGTGGCGCATGGTGCTGGTAGCTCGTCGGGAATGGAGCTGTTCTCTGCGCGTAATGCGGCGTGCGGTGGTGGTGGTGGTGGTGGTGGTGGAATAAATCCTGCTGCTGCTGCTTGACCTGCAGCAGGTTCTTCATGGCCTGGATCTTGGCGCGCAACGCTGCTTCCTCCGACGCCATCGCTCTCTCTCGTCCTTGCGCTCTTCTCTTCTTGTTCTTCTCTCGCAGGCTCAATTATGGTACCATACACAACTGCAGAAGAGTACAGTTCAAGACAGGACAGAACAATTTGGATGTCAGATGGAAACCGCTCTTCCTCTTTTAAAGTCAAATTCGGATGTTGTGGCCTTGGTTCACGTCTTATAACACTATAGGTGTTTCTCACGGTAAACTCGCGTTCCAGTTCAACCTTGGCGTGCTTTGCTGGCAGCTCATCAGAAAGCGAAAGCAAGCGAAAATGGACCGCACGAGCAACTTCGTGAAGATCTCGGTGCTCTTCGACACGGGAGCGAAGAAGCCGCAGAGCCACCGTCCGCTGTCGCTCGATGCGCGACGCGCACAGCAGATCGCCGACCAGCTGCGCCAGCAGGAGCTCTTCTTGCGCGACCTGCAGGAGCTCGTGACCAAGAAGTCAATCATCGGCGATGACCCGAGCGCGCAGATCGCGACGCTCACGGACGTGCTCAAGAAGGAGCTCGGCGCGATCGAGAAGAACATCCAGATGTTCCAGCAGGCGATCAGCGTGCAGCGCGGCCGCCACCAGCAGCACCACCAGGCGCACTTCTCGATCATCTGCTCGTCGCTCAAGGCGCGGTGCGCGAAGAGTGCCAAGGACTTCCATGTAAGTGGGTTGGTTGTCTTTTGCTGTCTTTGATGGCATAGCGCTCTTGTCTTTATATGTGCGCGTGTGTAGTCTAATAACGCTGGCGTTCAATTCTCGTTGTGTGATCGTTATTTTCATACTCACAGCACGCGCTTCAACAACACACCGCGGCGATCAAAGAGCGTAGTTCGCGGCGAAGCAAGTTCTCGCACGGCGGCGCGAGCCCCATGGTCCACATCAACGCGCCACTTTTCGCACGAACAGCAGCCACTCCGCAGGGGGCTGCGCCACTAAAGAGACCGAGCGACCCAGCGCTGCAGCCGTTGCTCGGCAACAGGGACTCACAACAGACAAATGGCGCACATGCACCAATGAATCCATACAGCAAACAAGCTTCTGGTGAGCCACCAGTGAAGTTTATGGAGTTGCCCTTCATCTTACAGTATTGCTAATTGATATGCGGTTTTGCGTTATTGTGTGCTGCCTTCATGCAGGAATGAACCCGTTAGGAGTCAACACAGAGCCTCAAGTGCCGGGCGTGGGGCTTCGTCGAAGAGCAGGCAACTTGGGAGCGAGTCCGTTCATGCAGCAGCAGCCAACGACCCCAGGGGGTGGTGGCGGAGGTCAGCAGGCGATGCAGTACCACGTGCGGCACGACGCTCAGACGCGGTATCAGAATGCAGTTCAAGTGGAGAGCACGATTGTGGAGGTAATGTCAAAACATCCATCAACACTGAGCTCTCATATTTCAAGTCTGGTGTAGCCAACATTGCACTTTGTTGTCCAATAGATCACTGGCATGTACACCCGGATGGCGACAATGGTGGCAGAGCAGGGCGAGATCATCGCTCGGATCGACGACAACATGGACATCGCGTACGCCCATCTATCTGTGCCTAGAAATGGTTTACGCTTCTTGAATTTGCTGTGGCTAACTCTACCTGATTGGTTGTTTTGTTGTACCAACCTGTAGTGGGGAGAACGTCCGTGGAGCCGAGAGTGAGCTGCTCAAGTACTACAACATGGTCTCGGGCAACCGGTCGCTCATCGTCAAGATTTTCCTCATCCTGCTGCTCATGATCTTCCTCTTCGTCGTGGTTTTTTAAGCAGACCTCTGAAAGACGCCTTCAGATGATTTTTTGTAGTACGAGCTACTTGGAGCCACGAAGTGAGAGGAAGTACGCAGCACACAACGCAAAACTCCTCTCTGGTAATAGAGAATCAATCGCACACAAGCGTGCCAGTGCTGTTTTTCTTCTTCTACTACTTTGGATGGTACTACTCACTCGTCCAGGTCAGCAGACGTCACTGAAGAGCTATCAACCAATCCAAGGTCAACAACGCACCACTCGGATGTGTTTGTATTGCAGAGTACGATAGGTCAGAGGCGTACTAATTACCGGAGTCCCCCTGTTTTGCACCCTCAAACTCGCATTCAGTTCTCAACCAGTCACCGAGAAGAAGCACGCGCGCTGTGTGCAAGCGCTTGCAAGAGAGATACCGAGCCAGGAGAACACGTCCAAGGATTGCTACTGCTGCTCTATTACGATGGTGTACGTACGTTCATTTGCATGCCGATCTTCTCAAAGACGATCCTATTAATAACCTATTTATCTCTCTGTGCAGAAGAAGGGAGAATGTCTGCGCCGCGGAGATCGAGCTGCTCAGGTGCTACGACATGGTCGCTGATAACCGCTCGCTCATCATGGAGACCCTTCTCGTTCTCCTGCTCGTGATCTTCTTCTTCGTGGTGGCGTTTTAGAACCCACGCCGTCTCTGTTGGTACTGACGACAAGGGAGAAGGCTGATGATCAGAACCAAAAAGAGAATGACAGGAGTGCATACGTCCAATTCAGGAGCTGAGTAGCACGGCATGGTAATCGGTGATAAAGGCGTTCATGTGCTTTACGACCGTTATTGTATATTAGGACGCTAACAAAGGCGCATTGCGTGGACCCTCGCTCGCCCCATCTGCGCATGGATGACCATTTTGCGCCTGAAAAGCTTCTTCTTGTTTGGTGACCAGCATCGTGGATACAAAAAGTGCAAGGTGGAAGGAAAGAGTGAGTGATGTGCTATTTAACAACTATCCGATTTCGACCATCAACTCAAATATTAGATTTACAGGACTCTAACACGTCACCAGTTTCCAATCATCCGGACTGGAATTGAAGGCTGATGTTGGTAGCGCGCGTTATTAACTAATGCCCCCACTTCCACAGTTGCACTGAAGAAGCGCACGGATCACAAGCAGAAGCACAAGCCAAAAAGCGGAAAGAGGCAGAAGAGGAAGCAGAAGCGCGCACTCTTCAACTCTCTCTATTCACGCACAGGTCACGCGCAGGTCCGCGCACACGCGAGAAGCACAAGGAAGGCACGAGCGTGTACGTGAGAGGTCCCCCTACTATCCCTGTTGCTTCTGTTACTATTGCTGGTTGACTGCGTGACGACATCCCTGCTAACCCTTCTCCTCCCCCTCGCTTGCTCCTGCGTGCGCGCATTTATCGTCCGCTCTTCTTCAGGATGCCCGGCAGCCATCAGGGCGAGCGTGGCAGCGACCTCTTTGGGTCGCCGCCACAGAGCCGCCGCAAGTCGATCTGGAAGGCCGAGCCGCGCGTCTTGAAGCTCAAGGGCACGGCCAAGAAGCAGTATCTCAACAGCAGTCACCACGGCAATCCTCCGCTGTCCGCAATCACGAACGGCCACCACCGCAGCAGCAGTCCGTACCGCGAGAAGAAGAAGAAAGAGAGCGGTGCGAGCAGCTTTCTCGACGTGCTGTTCCCCAAGCGCAAGAGTTCGAGTGCGTCTGCGTTTCACTCTAGTGCTGGTGTGAATACCACCCCGAAGAAGGTGAAGCCCACGCCGACCCCGGAGGCGATCGCGCGTGGCGTGGAAATCCTCAAGTCGATTTTCCCGAAATGGGACACGGAGCCACTGCAGGCACTGCTCGAAATCAACGACTACGTCATGGAAGAAACAATTTCGGCAATCCTTAAGATGGAGGCAGTTGATGAGTCTGCGAACGAAGCAGCGAAGCCAGCCGATGACGCCGCAGCAGCGAATGCAGTGCTCAACTTCCCCATCAAGAACCCGCTCCCTGACGACTTTCTGCGGGTATGGTTCATTTTCTTATTCGCGTGAGGACACGGGCTTGGAATTTGTGTGGACTGACAATCATCTTTGCTTGCGGATGTTTCACTTAGTTGCCGGAAGATATTGACGAATGTGCCGCTACTGACGACGAGGAGGAAGACGAAGACGATGCAGAGATGAGCGCTGCAGATCGTAAAGCAAAGAGAGGCGATAGTGGTGGGGAGGGTGCGAGTCGGGAGTCATTAGAATGCAAAGCAGAGAGCGTCGTGGACGACACATTTGACGACAATCTCTCGGAGAAGTCCAGCTCGCTCGCAGAGGATGACGGCACGCTGTATGGGAAAGAGTTTTCGCTTGATGACGATGATATGAAAGACGAGGATGCGCCGCCAGTGTTCAACAGTGCAGCAAACATTGCCAACTACAAGCTGGTCGCAGACTCGATGAACCAAAAGTTCATCCCCATCGAGCTTCGCAACGAACCGTCGAGTATCTTTGACACTTCGCATATCGACGTGATCAAGCGCAGCAAACTGAATTTATCGGAAGCTGAGAACCGAATTCGACATCGAGAGCCGCACTTGGTGTTTGAATTGCTCTCAAAGGCAAGCGAGATCTACCGAAACGGCGTGATCTCCAGCCACGAGCTCGATCTTCTGCGCTCCATGGTTGTAAACCGCATTCAGCCAACAAAGATGGTAAATTGTTGCTGAAAGCTGAAGAACCAAATTCTCGTTATCTTTGGATATCTCCCAGCCGGTACTAACTTTTGACGTTTGACTGTGATGCAGCTGATGGACATGACGATGAACATGGACGGCATCATCTCGGATCACGAGTGGCATTTGCTGATTTTGAAAGCCAAAGGTTAGTTTATCAAAGATGCTTATGCTCAGGCTTTCAGGAGTTTGACTGCTGACTTGTTTACCATTTCAAATTCGCAGGAATTCGTCAAGGGTTGTCGATTCGAGTGATCAACGAAGACTTTCGAGCTGTGCGCAGCAACACCCACATGGTGAGTCTTTGATCCCACAGACAGCCTGGCTAACGTTTGAGTCCGTTCGCGCTAACAATTTATCTGATGTGATTATTTGTAGGAATACATGATTCGGGTTGTCGATATTGAAAGTGGCGTTGTGTGGTTCACTCGCAAACGCTTTCGAGAATTCTACAAGCTCCACCGAAAGGTACGCTGTCGTTGATCGATTGGGGTTCCTGAGGTTTCTTCCCTGAACATTTGCTCTCTCTCTATTTCGCTGGTGTTCTAGTTGAGTCGGTTGTCAGGTCGCGTCAACGCTTGTGAGTTTCCAACGCGCAGGAGTGGACGCAACTCAGCAAACTCTCTGGCGAGCGATCGCGCTCCGATCCTCGAGACGTTCCTGCGCACAACAGCTGCGCTCGTGACCCCGTCGCCTCTCACTTTTCTTCATGGTGTAGCGCTCAAGCAGCTGCAGCAGTTTTTGGATGTCCCCCACGTCGGTTTGCTCGAGCGAAACCGAACACAGCCAATTCCAAGAGAGCTTCGTGTGTACGTGTATCACACTGTGCATGACTTCACTTCGCCAGAGGGGAAAGCGTGTGCGAAATTTCTCGCCAAGATCAAGCAAAATGGCGTGGACCCTGGAAAGAACTTACTGGAAGAAATTGGAGACATCCTGGACGGCGTGCAAGAGTACATGCTGGAGCATCGTTTTGACGAAATGAGCACGCACATCCAGCGGCTGATAAAGTACTTTGGCACGGCAGACTACAACCAGAAAGCTGGTGGTCGCACAAGCTCTTTTGTGAGCTTGACGACTGCGGATGTGCTGAGCAACAACGACAAGTTGCAGCAGATGATCTCGGACGCGATCCGCCACGAACTGGAGGAGAGAATATGCGTTCCGCTGATGCTCGACCTCAACTCGTACCTGCGCGCAAAAGTGTTGCACAAGGAACAGCAGTTTCGCCAGCGAGTTTTCCAACTCAAGGGCAAGCCACAGAGCTACTTTGGCATCCCGATTGACAAGATCTCGCTAAGCAGCTGGCGCTCGGTGGTGGAAACTATCAAGGAGATCGACGACGCGTTCCTGCCGCTCGACAAAATGAGGAAGTTGGTCGCGACTGCGCACAACATCCACACGCTCTACAAGTCGGAGCGCCAGATGTATCGCGCCAGCCTTCCCCCGCGCCACGCACGTCGCCACTCGATATCGTTCTCTGCGGTGCAGTTGTCTGGATCGGCTCGCGTGAGCGGAAGCGGCTCTCCCAACGAAGATCCGTCCGCCCAGCGTGACCCGTCTTTCCCAGACGACGAAGAGGCCGCTGCTGCGGCTGCGAGAGAGGAGCAAGAAGACGTGCTCAGTGGGGACGATTTCCTGCCGATCTTTATTTATGTGATTGTGCACAGCGACCTAGTGGCACCGATCATGACGCAAGTGCTGTTGAATCGACTCTGTGACCCAGAGAAACGCCGCAGCGAGTCTGGCTACTACTTGGCGACTTTCGAGGCAGCGCTGCACCACATCCTGTCGCGTGACATCTTTGACGCAGAGCACGAGTGAAATGAGTGAATCAACTGAGCAGTTGAACGAGACTTACGGAAAACCGGAGTTGCAACACCAATGTGGTAAGTTGATCGTAAATTGAGCGCAAAAAAAGCAAACTAACCAATCAAGCAAACGCAAAACAAACGACGCATGTTGTTAATATGCAGTATTACAGACGACGGAGCATGCAAAGACAAGCTATAGGTACGAGTGCAAGCAGGTCAATCAACTCACTGACATCTGTGGTTATGTCGTATCCTGAGTCACTACGTTTGACACTCCTGCTGTCCATTTTCCAGCGAATGCTGCGGGTTCCCACATGGATCCACTCTCTTGTAGCGCTCCAGCACACCAGCGATGTGTGTCAGTCGCCTCCCCACCGCGCAGTTTCACGCCTCCACGAGACAGCAGTTCGCCGTCATCC
>JAASGK010000425.1:0-24698 GCA_023334195.1 Globisporangium emineosum
GTGACACGCGTGGTTTAATAACCTCAAAAACACCATAAGGATACTTTTGTTTTGGATGGACTCATTTACAAGTGACGGATGGAGTTGAATGCATTCTTCTCCTTGGTGGTCTAACTGGATCGACTGGACTCACCTTCGTCATGAGCTCCCTCCGTCGGTCAATCAGCGATGCATCCCAGCCACCCCTCTTCGACCGGATCGCACGGAGTTCCAACTTTTTGCAGGTTTTGCTTCTTCCGGATTTCGATTTTGTGGTTTGTAGGAATGTTGCATGCGATTGCCTGCATTCGGTTGCTGAAGCACATCGCTATTGTTCTATTTGGTACTCCAGGCACTGTGCACTTGCGGTAGAGAACGCCTTCGTACATGTCGATGCGCTCTTTGGTTGGGCCAGACGTGTATGGACTGAGATCTAGAGTGTACCACGAGCAGAATGTCTTATTGAAGTGTTCGAACAAGTGATCAAGACCAGGATTCTCGCCGATTTTGTCGTCAGCAGTGCAAGTAGACTGCTTGCAAACGTTTGTGCAAGTTTCTATCATTCCTATTATTCTCAACAGCTCGCTCGCCCTCTCTCTATGTGCGGCTCGTACCTTTCCAATGCCACAGCACAGTGGGTCTTGCTCTCCGTCCTCTCTACCCAACCTAGGTCGAGATGCTCGCGTTGAGCCACTTGGCAAGCTCGTCGCGGTCGCGTTGGTAGCTGGCGCTCTCGATGTGGATGCGCTCGGGCGATGTGTCGAGCAGTCGCTCGTACGAGCTGTGCTTGCGGCTCTGCATGAACGCCGCCACCTCCACGGCCTTCTCCTCGCTCTGGAAGCGCGAGATCATGGACAGCACGATGCGGCCGACCACGAGCAGCGAGTACTGCGCGTTGAGCGCCGCCCAGTTCTCCTGCACGTACTTCCAGCCAAAGAGCGCGCCGTCCATGTCGATCTTCTGCGCCACCTCGAAGCGGTAGTGGGCGAGGTCCACGTGGTAGTCGAGGAAGTACTTGCGCGGTGCGACGCTCGTGGGCAGGCGCACGAAGGGCTCGGAGGCGGGCGCCATTGGTCTGTTGTTGTGTGCTGCTGCTGTCTTGTCTTGAGGGTTAGAGCTCCAAAGCGCGAATGAGAGAGAGTTGCTGGCGGATCGCCCTCTCTTCTCTCTGTGCGTCTACAGTGTTGCCACATTTTGCTTTGTGGGCATACCGTAGAAAAACAATTGGCAACCGCAGAAGAAGGACCCGGTCTGTGACCTGGATTCCTGGAGCTTCAAACAGCACCTGCGCTGAAGATTGGCTCATTTTTGAATTCACATTAAGCCCAGTCTTCTCTCTCTTTGCGATGGATCCGACGAAGAAACCATACCAACGCATCACTGCAGAGCAAGTGAGCGCAGCAAGAGTGAAAATTGCGGGGGGTATGGACATCCGAGAGGCGGCCGACACCCTCGGGCTGAAGCGCAACGCGCTCGCCAGAAGACTCCGTCCGAGAAAGCCCAGAGCGACGAAGACCAAAGCGGAATCGGAGATGACGATCATCTTGAAGTGGGTGGCCCTGTGTACCGACGGTCCGAGCTGGATCCTACGCTTTCCCACTCGCGGAACTGGGAAAGCGTCATCGTGGTTCCAGCTCATGCGGATTTTGGAGGCCACAACGAAGAGCGTCGAGCTCTGCGTGTTCGCGTCCACGAACAAGCTGGTAAGAACCCTATTTTGTCAAATGCCTCATGAGTCCTATTCCATACTGACGTATGTATCTTATTCATGTTTGTAGCTCGCGTCGGCTCTTGTGCGTGCCAAGTCCCGAGGGACCACCGTCCAGGTCATCATGGACAAGAGGATGGGCTGAAGCAAGCATCTGATGGTCGGATTTCTGCGCCAAAAGGAGATTGAAGTGCGCTTCGATTGCATGAGCAAGGTGAGTTGTATTTTTGCGTCGCATTGCATTGACGCGTTTGTTCATGTTCTCTATTTTGGGTGGGTTGGTGGCGTGTGTTGTTGTTGTGGTGTTGGTAGTATTGCGTGTTGGACGGAAAGACCCTTCGTTCAACTTCAGCTGGAACGCGGCCAAGAAAAACAAGGAAACGATCTCCGTTACCACGGACTGGCAAGCCAGTAAGCGAACAATTTATTGTGGTGTAAATGCTGAACGGATGTATGACTCTGGAGGTTGGCTTTGTATGGTGACAGTTTCTTTCTGCTGGGATTTCTCGCTGTTCTGGGGCGCCATCAATCCTGAGTTCAAGCTGCGCAGAACTTACAAGGGTCAGAATTTTTTACTTTACTTTTTTTTGGCCACACATCTTGGCGCTTCGGATCGTCACGAGCTTTTTGAGATCTGCAGGTACGTGCAAAGCCACGAGTCACCGGAGGACGACCATGAAAAGTTGAAGATCAACAAGAGCAGCGCGAATTTCGTGCCTTCGATGCTCAGCAGACAGATCTTGGTGCGTAGCACCAGCGACAGTATGTGCTTGAGGCGCGCGGCCACGTCTGAGAGGATCTCGCTGCCAAAGATTAAGGAACCGGTTGCCAACGTCAAACGAGAGGGTCAGGGGTGGCACAAGCACGAACTCGGTGAGCGACACGAGCGCCAATCGACGAGCAGCACGAACATGAATCAATACCCTTCTTATCTTTGATAATTGGTCAAAGATAAGAAGGGTATTGATGTTCGTGCATGCACGTCGAAGAGATTGAACTGAACTGGCCCGTTGGACGTTGGACGAAAGAGACACGTTCATCATTCAAACAAAACCACACACAAAGGTTCTCTGCCACCCACTGCTGATACTTTTGGTACCAAACTGCAGCACTTAAGGACCAGACCCGAAGAGGCTTTTGCGGCCCACAAAGCCAAGTGCACCAGACTCAGATTGGCAGCACCACACGCCTATTGTTTTTTCCCATAGTAAAAATCTGTGATCAGCGGACTGATCCTGAACCTGAACCCCAGCCGCATCCATCCATCCATCTGGTAACGGCTTTTCGCTTCTCTGTGATCTGATTGGCTCCAGCACGTTAAACCGCACAATTTTCGCCAATCACATCACGGTATGAGACGATGTGCACGCGGAAAAGTGATGGGACGAGTCCGAAAAAAAGAGAGAACGGCTTCTTTGTTGTTGGTGAATCTCAAAAGAGCTAAGCTGTTCGTTCACACACAACAGCGAGCTCCTCATATCCGAAAACGCGCCGTTGAAGCACACCACACAGGCCACTTACCAGACAGACACACAGACACAATGACGGGCGCCGCCGTCCAGCAGAGCACCACGTGGAGCCGGCAGGAGCTCATGGACCACCACCACCAGCAGCAGCACCTCGCGTGCATCGAGCCAATCGGCGCGTCGCCACGTCACTCAGTCATGGACGCGTGGCTGCGGAAGCTGCGCCACCACAGCAGCAAGGAGAGCAGCGCGTCGTCGCCAGTGTGCGAGTCATCGCAGCAGCAGCAGAAGCGCAAGCACCCGTCGTTCATCAAGGCGCTCTTCAAGCCGCACGAGCACAAGGCGATCAAGAACTCGAGTCCGGAAGCGACAGCCTCATCAGACGGTAGCAGCAAGAAGAAGAACAGTAGTCGCTCGCCAGACAAGAGCTGCAACCAAGCGCTTGACCAACAGCGGCAAAGTCAAAGCCAGCGCGTCGTCCCGCCAGTGGAGATCCCGAGCATGTACCTGGGTCGGAGCGCGGCGCAGGGCGGCATTGGCGGCGGCAGCTGCAGCGTGACGGTCGGCGGACGCCGCGTGCCGTTTACGCGCGACGCGCACCGCCGCATGATGAAGAAGCGCACCGTGAAGGCGCTCGCGTGCATTGCAGAGGCGCACGCGCTCGGCTCGTCGAACAAGGACGCGTACCGCAGCCGCGCATACTACCCAGCGGCGCTGAAGCAGCAGCGCAAGGAGAAGCGATAGCCATGCGCTGGCGTTTTTTCCTCATTTTTTAATACTAAAGTCGCGCCTCAAACTAAAATTTAATCTATTAATATCCATTTTTTAACTTTAAATCTCAAATTCTAAGAATAGCCGCAGATTCGCAGATTCGCAGATGCAACTTTTCCAGTCAGCCAGGCGCGACCTTGTGACAACGGCTGTCCAACGGCTGAGCCATTTTTCAGATGATGATGATGACGCTGGAAAGCAAACTCGACACAGCGACGCTTCAGAAGACGCTCGGCTCTCGCCATCCGTTGTGCGGACCAACGATGGCCGAGCTCCATGAGGGATCGATCAAGCGTCAAGCGAGCAAAGTCTCGAGATTGGCACCGATAGGGGCCATCGACGCGCAAGGTCTGGACCAGTGCGTCACGAACAACACGAAGTCGAGCTGACCGTCACAATCAAATCCGACGCGACGCAGTGTTGGGCTTTGCATAACAGCAACATGTGAACGACAACCGCCAAATTGCAGAAAGTCAGACTACTGTACTGCGATTGTTTGTTTATCACAAACTCCGTCAAGATCTGCTGTTGTTGCAGAAGAAAAACAGGTACGGCCGTTTCGATTTTCTTCAACAGAAATGGCCCATGTCATTTCTGCAAAAGATTTGTTTTGCGCGAACCAGTTGCTTATTCATCTCTGCCGTTTTTGGGTGACATGTGGTCCTCCATCTTCCAGCCATCCAGCGGCTGTCGTCTAAAACCATTTGCTCCCCCAGCCGGTATCTATTTCGCTGTCGCGAATGGCGTCAGCCGCGCTTTCCACCCAATGGGCACCAATGGCTCGGCCGGTACGCGAAACGACGCCAACTGCCGGCACCAGAAACCGGCTCGCTCTCTCAACGGCTTTTCCGCGAATGGCTCCGGAAAGCAAGCCCAATTCCCCATTGCCTACTGATCGCTTGCATTGAGGCTTCACCACACGAGCGCGCAGGTCGATCGATTATCCATAGAGAGCGACAGCAGATCAGGATGAAGCTCGCTCGCCGCACGCTGCAGCCCGTGGCGGCCCCCAGAACGGACGACACCAGCGCCAGTAATAATGGTAACTCTAGTGCGAATGGTAACCAGTTGGTGGTCGCGAACAAGAGCAAGAACAGCAGCAATGGCGGCACGCGTGCGCTGAGCCGCAAGACGCGCTCGGCGGTCGAAGCCTGGATCGAGAAGCTCTTCGTCTCGGACAAGGGCCGCCAGACGAAGAGCAACGAGCTCACGCGGCGCGCATCCACGGGCTCCATGACGACCTCGTCAGGTTGTGATATTGAAGGTAGCGTGGAGCCACGCGCCAAGCGCCGGAGCTCGTTCTTCTCGTCGTCCCGCGAGCGTCGGCGTGCTGACGGGAAGGAGAACAGCAATAGCAGCAATGCCAAGAAAGAGAACGCGCAGTCGCTCTGGCTCCAGCCAGTGCCTACTTTCCCAGCGATCGAGTGCGAATCCCAGGTGAGCGCCAGCCATCAGAAGGCTCCTACCAGCGCGCCGCTAGACCCCAACAAGATGCCCGAGCCGGACCTCATGGCGTACGTGACCCCGCCGGTGGAAATCCCCACGGACTATCGGAACCAGGACCGCCGCGGCGGCATGATCGTCTCGGGCCGGGCCGTGCTGTTCACAAACGCGGCGTTCAAGCGCAAGCTGCGCAACCTGAGCCAGCTGCACGTGATCCCCGAGAACCGGCCCGCGCAGATGCACGAGTCCCATCGCGACATCTACTTCTCGTACGTGGACGCAAGCGAGCCAGTGTCATCCTCCTTAAGCGCCGATGATGATGACGAGGTCGTCCCGCTCTCGCAATGGATTTAGAGACCTAGAAAGTAGAAGCAAGCATCCTGTACAGTTAGTTAATAAGAACGTTGATTATCGCATAGCCCCTGTGCATGCATGGCGTTGAGCTCTTTGTATAATGTAGCTCTTCAATACCAATTGCTTCGAGGTATCAACCTATCTAATGATGCGAGGTTTCAAGCACGACGTTCCAGGTGATCTTACGGCGCACCTCACGGCTCGCTGCGAACTCGAACACCTGCGTCAGCAAACACGAGCCGAGCGAGTCAAGCACCATCTCCTTACCAGAGCGAGTCTTGCTGCAGTGCACGGCACTTAGGAACTCTCCATTGGGACCTTCGCCTGCAGCAGCTGGCCTTGGTACAAAGCATCCAGGTTCTTTTCCAGGCTTTCGCGCTCGTCGTCACCTCCTCCGCATCTCTTCTTCTTTGAGGCTGACTCTTGAGTGTCGCTTTTCGACTTGGCTGCTTCTGCTACTCTTGACCATCTCCTAGCGACCGAAATAGAGAGGGTGCAGTCAAGACTTTGCCCACTCACGTTCTTGTTTGGGCGCAGTTTTTTCTTTCTTTCAATCAATTGTGCGCCAGGAGCGAACGACTCAAGAGACAGACAGCGAGCAAGCACGCATCTGCATGGAGCTCTATGGATAATGGCAGTCGAGACGAGACCATTCCAGTCCGAGTCTTCAACTCAGTGCGCCTCGTGAACGTCTACGTGCCGCCCAGCGACATCGACAAGTGGGTCCACTTCTCTCTGCTTCGGTGCATCCTCTCGGTCGTGAGTGTCGTGCTCATGACGACCGACATTCCGCGAACGGGGCTCGGCTTTCGGTCCATGGGCGAGCACTTCAATCCAGTGGCGCCAGATACCGCCATGACCTTTGGTCCGTACGCGTACCAGATTGCGCACATCCACAAGAGCGAGTCTTTGCCTGGAGAAGGTAACACCTCGATGTATTCGGGGACTCGCGAGGGAGAGACTATCGACGCTGTTGATCTGTGGTCATACAAGTTTGACTCGCTGAGTATCCCGACACGAGCACTGGCAGAGCATCTGAACGTGACCACGTACCCGCCGTGCGTGCTGTATCGAGGGGATTGCCAAAGCGATGTCCTGAGTCTCAAGACAACGATCGCGATGCTTGACGGGCTGATTTCAGCTCTCACAGCGCGGTATTTCCCACGGCAGTCAGTCAAAGGCAAAGATGCACATCCAGCAACACAGCTCAAATTTAGTACCGAGTCGTTGTGGATAGACCGCTTGCACCATTTCATGGTCAAACTTCTCTGGAAGCACAGCGAGTTCCGCGTGCACTCAGCCCAGTACTTTGACCCGTCCAGCGAGCAGCTCCGTACCAACGTCTGCGATCCAGTCTCCGATTTCGGTGTACCAGCAACACGTCCCGATATTTGCCATCACCCAATTGGATGGCTCTGTGATCATCCGGAATTGGAGTCGAACGTCCAAGTTCCCATATGGGACCACGTTGCAATACGATTGTCGGCGTTGCGACGGCAGTATCCGGGCCTTGAGTTTGATCTCACAATGCTGTCGACCCGGGGTATGCTTGCGAGCCAACCGTGGGTGGTCATGCCGAGTGTTACGTATACGACCGACAACCTGGAGATCACGACTTTGATTCGCGGCAGAAACTGCGAGCAGCGCCTCCTCACGAGCGAGAAGAGCTCCTGCGCGACGGTCTTTGTCGATGACTACCGGTACGAACGAATGACAGTCGAGAGCGATGCAAACCAATGGTACGCCATAACCAGTCTCTTGCGCGGAGCCGGACAGGCGTACATGTGGATCAGAATCGTTTGCCTTTGGATCGGATGCTACAAAGCTCGATCTGCCGAGTCCAAGTTCCGATCCACCGACTGGCAAACCAGGGTTCCTCATGCTGTGCTGGCACTCGCGAAGATCCCAAGCCACGTGGTCGTCTACGGGAGCTGGTTCCCAGTGTGTTGCTACGCGCTAGCACATTACATTGACTGCTCCATCATCCACATAATCAACGACAATGCCTGGGCCACGATCAACGGCTTGGTCAGCTTCGATCCAGTCCAGTACTACCTCGTTGCGTCGATCCAGATGCGGAACATCTGGTTCGTGTCGCTCTTTCTCAAACTGGTCGCTCTGGGGCACCACTATTTTCTCGAGCCACGTGCACAGCACTGGACGCCTGCGGATGGGCTTGTCGGAGTTCGAGGCGTGTTCATTGGCGCGATGTCTGGACTCACAGTGTTTGGACCCCTGCGCGCTCGAAGCTTTCGCGATTCGTCTGTCGTGAGATTTGAGATTCTTCCTTCCCGCGACTCGCTCCACGGAGGGTTCACTCTGGCGTTCACTAGCGTAGCTGAGTACGGATTCCGCTTTGACGTCAAGGTTCTCACAATTGCAGTGGTTACCATCTTCGCTGCGGCGCAAATCGTGCACTTGATTGTCCCAGTGGTCATGCCTACCGCCAATATCGCCGTGTCATCCCGATCGCATTTCGTACCTTTCAGCGCCAACACGCTCTGGTCGAGGAGTTCACTGGTCGCGTATTGGCGCGTGCGCACGGCGCTTTCAACAGGAATTATAGCGCCAATACCAACTGCATTGCACCGCATTAACCCTCAAATTCCCCACCTCGAGTATCGCGAGAGAAGTCAAATCATGTCGTGGTTCCACAGGAAAATCGTACCTTTCGAGCGCACCACAGCTGCGCGACGCCTAGTGTCGAGGAGTTTGCGACTCCCAACTCTGCAACCGATCGACGAATGCGAAGTCTGCCTCACTAAGCTCAGGGAAAACAAAGAGTCTCGCTGGCAGCTGGTACAGGGGTGTCCGAACCACGACACTCTAGTGCACCTCGAGCTGCGGACCAAGGAGCACTGGTCGATCGCGCGCCTCAAGAACATTGCCATGATGACTGATCCGATTGTGCTCTTGCGCTTGTATCTGGTTGGTTATCCGCTGTACATTTACTGCGTCAAGCTTCGCAGTCAGTCAACAGCACAGCAGCATCACGCTCACCACACAGCGACAATCGAGGAACAAAGACGAACCCGAAACCAGAGTCTGACGTCTGTCCCCGAGTCGAGATCCATCGTTGAAAGTCTGGGAGATCCCGAGCCTTCTTCTTCCTTCACCTATAGCCGAATATACGTGTTGCCGTGCCCGCTGAGCGAGATCCTGGAGTGCTTTGACTCCTTCCCAGGGTACTGTGAAGACCTCCTCGCGCGCTACGAGTTGGTCGCCACCACAAACTCCTTCTCGCTGCCGTGGACAGTTCTGGTCAATTGTGGGTGAGCAAACACAATCGATCAAAAGAGAGTGGGTGTAGATGTATAAAGCGCAATTAAGCTATCTATCCACTTGAGTAGCGATGGATCATCAGCACGTTGAGTTCTTGTACCACTCTGTCAAGCTTGGTGTTGTTGTGTTCTTGTCCTTATAGGTAAATCTTCTTGCTGGAGTCGCGTTTCGCGTAGAGCACGATGTTGTCCACCACGTACTCGTTCATGAGCAGCGCGTCGCCGTTGTCGAACCGCAGGCGCTTCTTGTGGATCAGGTCCGGGTACATGTCGTCCGTGAGGATCTGGACGTACTGGGCTGCGGCAGTGGTGTTCGGGCTTTGCTTCACGCGCGCAGTCGGGACGAGGATCACCGCGAGGGCGAGCAGACACATCACGAAGCAGCCAATGAAAGTCGCGACTGCCGACATCCCGGACACTGAGAAAGAAAGCTCCTTCACTTCCAGCGCGCCGTCGAGATTCAGCCGCTTTGGCGAGTTGCCGTCGCCCTTAGGGTCAACCTTCACCAACTCCGTTTCAATTGCGTTCTGGAACAAATAGAGCAGTGCTGATGTGTACATGGTCTGCAGCGGCTTCTCCACGTAAAAGTGGTTGTTCTCGATGTGTTCGATGTACGAGTCGACCAAGCTGTCACATCGAGACGCGTTGCCAAACACGCCAGGAGCCACGTATCCAATGCTGCTGTTCCTTATCAGGTACCACGTGAACTCTTCGACAGTGTCAGCCAGCGGGACGACGACCGAGTTCAGACTCAGCAGACGCAGCGGGCGCGCGAACGAGTTGTTGATGTGGTTTTGCGGAATAAAGTCTTTGCCGACCAACAGCACGCTCTCACCGTCGGACACACGCATCGAAAGCCCCTGGCACTTCTCGTCCAAGCAACTTGCGTTGAAATCTGTGCTCAGCGCCGTGAGGTTCCACGACAGTTTCCCGAAAGAGAGCGACATGAAGGCCTTCGGGTTCACGAGCTTGCGTTTCTGCTTGGTCGAGTCCAGCTCGAGCGAGTCTGCTGTGATGTACGACCCAAGTCCATACAGCATCAGGGCGTCTTCCGTTGGCGTGCAATTTGGATAGAACCCATACAGCTTGTCGTCTAACAGCATATCTTCGCCGCACTTCACGACATAGGGCGTGAGTGAGATCTCGCTCCGTACAAATGACTTCGAATTGGACGACTTGTAGATGCATTGGCCCAGTCCGCACTCGTCCGCGTCGAGGAAATGCACAGACACACTCTTGTTGGTTGAATCGAACTCCGCGTCGTCGAGCGCGTAGTCTCCTTCGAGCGGGACGTCGATCGTGATCGTCTCGAGCAAGATCTGGTTCGTCACTTGATACTTCTGGAATCCCAGTTTGACGTTGGCGTTCGTATTCGTAGGCACCGCATTGGTCACAAGCTCGACTATCCCAACCACCAGCTTTGGGAATGTGGCGTTTCCAGGCTTCTGTAGCGCTGTCACACTTGGAACGAGCGAGTCGACGCCATAGCAAATGATCTCTTCTTCAGTTACATTCGCTTCTTGCAGCCGACGGCGCCGCTCATCGGCGTCACTGGGACGCAGCAGTGTGCAGTCGTATGAAAGCGATAAGTCCATGTTGCTCACAGACTGCTCAAACAGAATCCCACCTTGCACAACCGTTTCGATCGCAACCATCACGTCCAAGTTGTTGCTTGCCGCTTGAGAGTTGTACTTGGCTGGGTCTTTTTTGTATTCTCCGTACGTGAACTCGATCGACGACACTGGATTGAGGCCATTTGGCAGCAAGCCGATGTTCCAGTCGTTCATCGGGAAGCCTAGCGATATCGACGTGGACTCCATTTGGTTGATCCGTGGGTGGTCCTTGGCCTGGCTCGCGACGCCGCAATCGGTCTTCATCCCAAACGGTTCAACGTAGCCGTTCACGACGCTCTGCAATACAGTGTTTGTCACGGCTGTGGGCTCTCCCAAGGTCGACCCCGACGCCTTGTTGGTCACAGCGAATGAAACCGAGAGTGGTTCTGCGTAGATGTCTTCCAGCTTGATGTTGTGCTCAATGCCCGCTGCAATCTGGCTCACATAGAGACTCGCGAGGCCGACGTTGATGAGGATGAAGATGATCTTGAAGGCCCAAAAGAGCGCGTTCTTCTTCGCCTTGGACTCGACACGGTGCGGCTGGTCTCCCGGGAAGAAGCTGCAGTTGTGCAGGTACGTCTGGAGCGTCGGGAACACTAGCGTCTCCAGGTAGAACTCGAGGATCTTGCTGAACATGAACATGATCGGACCCGAGATCGAGCTGTACTTGCTCACAAGGTCGTTCGCGACCGAGGACGAACCTTCGGCATCGTACACTTTCGAGCGCAGCGTCTCGCCTTTGAAGCTGAACACTGCGTACGCGATCGAGACCCCGAGCCCAAGTCCGAGCACAACTACGTAGCGCACCGTGCGCAGCGACATGTCAACGATCGTGTGGTGGTCGGCATCACCGCCTTCTTCTTTCCATCGCTGTGACTGGTGCTGCTGCTCATGCGCCGCAGCAGCGCTCCCATTCGACTCGGACGTGGACGAGTGCGTCGTCTCGTGGTGGCGGAGTCGCGCAGCCGCAGTTGCGCCATCTTCTTCTTCACGCGGGGACAGCGCCGCCGCAGAGCCGATCCGGTCGAGACGCATCTCTCGCTCCTGTGCCTTTTCCGCGAATGGCTGCATGCGGGGATCAGTCTGCTTCTCTTGCCCGTCTGGCGTTCACAGCCTCGTGGACGCCTGTCTCGCCAGCCATGGTGCAATTTCGCAATTCCACATTCCGCAAAGTTGCTGTTGTGAAACAATTCAGAACCCTGTTTTTTGTAATTTTCAGAGTTTTCGAAAAGTGCGAAATATGATTTGGACAGTGCGACTTACAAAAAGAAAGTCAAAATGCAAATGTCATGATTTTTCAATCCACGAAATCACTTTTCTGGTGATTGGTTTTACAGTCTGAGCTGATTTGCACCTTGTTGCCATGATTTATTCCATTTATAAGGTCCAATTAAATGGAAATCGGCCGTTTATTCCTTCAAAACAGATGATCGTATAAAGAAGAATATGTAATTACAAAGGGAAACCAGTTTTCTCCACTTGCCATCTGGTTTGAACCCGACCATACTGATTTGAGCATGTGGGCGAGAGACGAGTGAAGGAAGACTTCTATGGACGGCAGCATGTATCCATCACTACAGTATGCGCCTCTGTGTCTTTGTGCCTCCTCTCTGTCACTGGACTCATTGAGCAAAAGGCGCGATGACAGATGCGTCCGAGCGCTACGGCTACAGTAATAATGGCACCACCCGCGGCGGCGCGGGCCGTCCGTTCGAGCTCTTCGACACGTCCATGACCGAAGGCGCATTCTTCGAGCTCGACTCGCCCGCCACGATCGACTTCGCGAACCACCTAGGAGCGCCGTCGACTATGGACGGCGACAGCGTCGTAGACGGTACGACTTCTACCCACCGGCGCGACCTCACGAGCGTTGAGAGCGGCGGCCTCGAGATGATGAGACCGCGACCCGAGATCATTCTGCGCTGGAAGCGCTTTGGTGCCGCGCTGCTCGTGTCTGTGCTGCTCGTCGCGGGGTTGACGGTGTGGTTCTGGCAAGGCATCCGCATCAAAACGATCAAGGAGCCCGTGGGCGACTCGACCGAGAGCGAAAAGCTCCTACGACAGTACAACACTTACTCGGGAGCTGCGATGGGTATCTTTGAGGCATTCTTGGGGCTCGGCTTTGCGAATTTCTTCCCAGCGTTCACAGTGTACGTGCACAACCTCAAGTGGTGGCCGGGTGATGACCCGACGGTCAAGTCGAGCAAGGTCAAGAAAGTGCTACTGCTGCTCTTCTTCCCTCTCATGATGATCGCAGTCGGCAACAGCTTCTCAGCGCTCCAGGCAGGGTCGTCCACGCTGCGTCTCGAAGTCACCATGAGGTCGACGACGCTTGGCCATGACAGCAGCAATTACACGCAACTCAACGTCTCGGCAGTGAGGAAATATGTTGACAACCACGAGGAGACGATCCTCAAGACCGCTGTGCTGCGCAAATCCACGCCGTTCCAGTACGTCGAGTCACGATGCGAGAGGAAAGTTCAAGGGCAGAACGACACAACGGAGCAGGCGTTGAAGCGGATGTCGGACATCGACTCGACCGCCGCGGTCTTTGGCTTCCCGCTCAAGGAGTGGAGTCGCGAGATGTACCCACCACTATCGACAAAGTTCTCGAACGAGAGTCTCGACCTCGGCACGTCTTTTGAGCTCCTCTTCCAAGGGCAGGCATTCCTCGAGCGCTCCGTGGGAAGTCTCCCTACCGAGCGATGTCGTTACTTTTTGGTCAATGAGTCGGATTCATGTGCCACGCGCAATAAGAGCACGAACCTCAACCAGCTGTATGGCTACTTTGATGGCACGAAGGAGAAAACGCCCGAGGCGCTGAGGAAGGAGATCGCTAGTGGCATGCAGAGCGCATTCTTCAACGACCTAGAAGACGTGAGTAATCTCACGGTTCAGTTCTTGTCCTTCAACATCAGTGCGCAGATCAAGGTGCAGTACATGGTGTACCAAATGAGACTCAAGGCCGATTTCGAGTACGGGCTCCCGGGCGACACGGAGGTCTTGCCAAAAGGCTGCAAGGGGTCGGAGTGCGACTACATCTACAAATTGCTTGATAGCGACGCTTTCTGTGGAGGCAACTCGTGTATACTCCCAGATTGGCAAGCCTACGTGATCCCAAAGAAGCAGGCGTCGATGATGCAGTACAAGAAGAACTGTCAGCAGAAGAGTATGACATTCGATGAGAACCTGCACACGTTCATCCCTGGAGGGTGTGAAGATGAAGAGAATTCTGTGTTCTTCAGTGGCTTTGGCTCGCGCTTGTTCTTGGAGTCGTTTGGCATGATTGACTCCTCAAACTCTAGCAAGAATGACCTGCCGTACGCCAAGAACCCGCGGCGATGGATCTCGATCACGCTGGGCAAGCTCGTGTGGAATTACGGCAACCTCGCAACGCCATTCAATGCCACATGTCTGCTGGACACGACAAGTGGTGACGCCTGCTTCGGCTTGAAGCATCAGCTGCTGCCAAGTGGACGATACGTGCTCATGGGGGAGAGCCACTTGCCTACGAAAATCGCTAAATCCGATTTCCGCGAGCCCATCAACTTGTTCCAGTTGACAGCACCAGCGATTCTGTCGCCCCGTGGGAAGTATGCACTCGCGGTGCTCGAGTACATTGACGACGACTCATTCCTGGCAAGCGCGCGCACAACGAAAATCATCAAGTCTGTCCAGTTAGCACAAGACAAATGCTCGGTGCTCGCAGACGCGTACATCAGCCATATTAAATCGAACGTCTACACGGTATACAGATCCTACCAGCCCATGTACATGTCGGCCCTGCTCTACATATTTCAGAACGCTGCGGTGACAAAGATCCGGCAGACTAGCGAGTCCTCAACTGTGTCCACAAAGACCCGCTTTGCTGGCGACCGTACCGTGTCCAAGATCCTGATCCAAAACACCGATGTCGGCGTGTACACGGTCTGGATCGGTTGTATCGTGCTCGTGATTCTGGCGTTTGTGACGCTCATGTTCCCGAACGAGCGCGCGCGACTGTCGCCCATGATGGGCAAGAACGCGCGCGCCGAGCGGTTCGTGGCCGTGCAGACCGAAGAGGTCTACCCGAATCTCGTGTACATGAAGCGCTTCCGCATCGGCAAGACGGGTGAATCGATCAAGTTGAGCGAGTTCTCGGTCGAGTCGGTCAGTTTGCACCACAAGATGGAGGAGGACGAGCAGGTTTTCCTCTAAGGTTGTGAAGGTGGACAGGCACTCCCGGTGTCCATTGTCAGTAAATTCCCCTCCTATCTCCTTTTTATATAAGCATCTTTGCCCTTACTCACGTTGATGGATATCATTCGTTCCCCTGCTGTGCCTGGAAACGAACATTCTCATTTTGGTCAGACCTGCTTGATCGCATCCCGAGTTTACGCCTTGAGTTTGCGTCTCGAGTTTGCGTCTCGAGTTTGCGATTGAGTATCAGAAAATGAACAAAGCTAACTTTGTGCCTCATACTGCAAAAGCTCGCAGACGGAAAGATCTCGACGATGTTCTTGTTCGTGTATATATAGACCTCTTCAATTGAACCGATTTTTGACGCTCGCGCTCTGGCTCAGTACCAGGTTGCCATGGCCCTCAGGTTCTCCGTCAAAGACAATCTATTGATCGTCCCAGCTCACCAACACGCCCAAGCATGCCCCTTTGGTCTGGTGGAAGCGCGGCTATCACCCAGGAGCCTAGGCCGCGAGTGGCGTCGTTGTCTCCAGCGCTTGAGTACATTCGTCCAGACACGCGCCTCGAGTCGCTGCCGAGCGGCTGGCATCTACCGGAGAACGACATCGACAGATGCCTGAGCTTCTCGCGCGTGCGCTGTGTCATGTCACTTATCTCGCTTTGTCTGCTCGTGACCGACATCCCGCGCACGGGGCTTGGTATCGAGGACGTCTACCAGCTCTTCCCAAAGAAAGCGGGACCCAGCATGGCGATATACTTTGGCCCCTGGGCGTACCCAGTCGCGCACATTTGGCGACACGCCGCGACGAGCAACAGCACTACCAGCAGTGATGCTACAGACTCTGTTGTATATGAAGGCAAGAAAGGCAACAGTGCGATCAAGACCACGACTCTGTGGTCTTATCAATACGATTCGACGTCAATAGGTCTTCGCGGTATCATGGAGCTCCTCAAACTGCCGGAGCTGTACCCAGACAGGCTACCGCGAACCAGGGAGACCAGCCACGGCGCACCAACAGCTGCAACGCTGAACCTCAATGCGACGTTTCACGAGCTTGATACTCTCGTGAGTGCGATCCGATCATACGTATCGGAGCAACTCCACGACGACAACGCACACGCGCAGCACCAAGGGTACTTCGCGTATGCGACGGAGCACTTTTGGGTCGATCGGCTGCACCATTACTTGTACAGGTTCACAAATACCAACACGCGGTGGCGCATCCACTCGATCCACTCGTACGCGAAAGAGATTGACAGCCCGAGTGAAGCGCTAAATATCTGCTCGGCTCTGGGTCGTCGACGGAAGCCACTCTTCTGTGAAATGCCGATCGAGTGGAAATGCAGCCACCCGGTGAACGCGAGTTTGCCGAAAGTACCGATTTGGGACCACGTCGACTTGCGCATGGCGGCGGTGCAGCGCAAGTACCCAGGTCTAGCCCTAGACTTGACGATCTTCACAACGTACAACCCAACGACATCCTCCACGAGCGCGTTCTCGGCATTCTTTGAGTCTGAAGTGCTCGAGATCGTCACGATCATGCGCGGCAAGAACTGCTCGAGCCCCACACCCACCTCCAGTGCCAATGTCACCACAGCAAGTAGCAGGTTTGGATCTGACGCGTCGTCAACTGCTTGCAAGACCGTGTTTGTGGACGACTATCGCTACGAGCGTGGTGTGCTGGAGTCGAATATCGCCGAGTGGTACCCGTTCACAGCCTCTCTACGCGCCGTCGCACAGTTCTACGTCTGGGTGCGGCTCGTGCTACTCTTCTACGTGGCGTACACTGCGTCCGAGAACCTGCAGCAAAGAACGCAGTTTCTACATCGCGTTGCCAGCACATTGCGCACGATGAGCAAGATCCCGTTCCAGGTTGTGGTGTACGGGAGCTTGTTCCCCGTGCTCTCGTACGTGCTCGCGCACGTGGTTGACTGCAGCTTTGTGGATCTCTTCCTCGAGAGTTACTGGACGACTGTGAACGGCACGTCCCAGTTTGACTTGCTCACGTTCGCGCGCCACGCATCCGTGCAGATGCGCAATGTGTGGATCATCGCGCTCTTGATGAAGATCGCCGTGTTCTTCCAGACGCGCGTGATGCTCTGGCGGCCACACAACGGCATCCACGGCGTGCGCGGACTCGCGATCAGCCTCTCGTCAATGCTCTCAGTGTTTGGTCCGTACCGATCTTTATCGTTCCGCAACAGCGCGATCATCACCGTGATTGCGCTCAGCAGCACCATGAGCGACCGCGGAGCGCGAGTAATGGAGAAAGTCGCAGCACGTCCCATCAGCTTGTTCAACATCAGCATGGAAGGACTGCAGAAGGACATGAAGATGACGCTGCTCGCGGTCTGCGCGGTGTTTGCGATCGCGCTTGTGGCGAAATTGCTGCTGATACTGTTGCGTCCAGGGTATCTCAGCGGAGTTTTGTTTGGCTCGTCCATTGTGGTACCTTACAGCGCAGGTGTCCTCTGGCCCACAACTGCGCTCAGCGTTCGCTTCCACGTGAGCGTGACAACCAACCCGAGAGTCAACTACACGATGGGTCTGTCGCGGATCACCCCAGCGGCACCAGGTAATGTCCCTGCGTCGTCTCATCCTTCTCCCTCGCCGAACAAGCAGGGCACCCAACAAGCGCACCAGAGCCACAGTCACAATCACCAGCGCTATCACCCACTGGTTCGTCTTGTGTGGGGTAATGCGCGAACATGCGTAGCGTACGCTTTCTACGGCTTGGTGGGTATCGACCGCTCGGCTGAGAAAATGTTCGCCCAGGAGCACCTGTCGCTGCATGACCACGCGCTGCGCTTCGAGGAACGAACGGTTGAGATCAACTCGATCGTGCGCCTGATAAACATCGCGATGATGACCGATCCATGGACGCTCTTCCGTCTGCGCGTGCTCGGTGCCGATGTGTACTTTTACGAGTCGACCATCGCCCATCGACAAAGGCAGCGAGAGGAGTCAGTCTCTCGACGCACTGCCAGCGTCAACCCCAACACCGGACAGCCGCATCACATCTTCCTGCTGCCCTGTAGTCCCGAGAAGATGCTCGCGTGGACGGGGTACGGCAAGGACGAGTACCGGCTCGTCGGCTGCATGAGCTCGCGCGATCTGCCCTGGTCCGTGCTTCTCCAGTGCGGGTGAAAGACGAGTGGCAGGGTGAATGAGAGGGTGTCCATCGATCCTGGACAACCTACGTACTTCGAAGTACTACAGAATGTGGAAACAACGAATGGACTAGCAGACCGGAGTTTGAAAGGAAGACGCTTCTGGTTCGCGAATGTGTCCATTTCGCAAGGACAATGAATGTTGGCTTTCAGAAGGATATCTGTGTGTGGGTGCGTGCTCTTTTTCTTTTGTTTGTTTATCTTCATCTTTTGTAGCTGAACCTCGGACCTTCCTTTCGTGGTTTCTTGTCTAAAATTTATGAAAAATCCGTTCAGCAACCACCAGCTCAACATGTCTTCGCCACGCACTTACTCGTGCGTGTCGGTATCGCGACTGAGACGACCGATTCCATTCAAAGCGGCGACTCGGTACGCCTCGGCGAGCGTCGGGTAGTTGAACACTGCGTCGCGGAAGTACGTGATCGAACAGCCCATCGCCATGGCGACCTGGCCGATATGAATGATCTCCGTCGCGCCTTCGCCGATCGCGTGGACGCCAAAGAGCTTCAACGACGTCGGGTCGAACAGGATCTTGAGCATGCCGCCAGCAGTGCTGCCGCTCATCTGGCCCTTGGCGAGCTCCGAGTACTTGGCGATACCGATTTCATAGTTCAAGCCCTCTTTCGTAAGCTGCTGCTCGGTCTTCCCGACCATCGAGATCTCGGGGATCGTGTAGATGCCGTACGGGTAGTTGCCGTTCTCGAGCTGGCTTGTGACGAGCTGCTCTTCCTGGTCCCACATGTGGCACGCAGCGAGGCGTCCCTGCTCCATGCTCGTCGATGCAAGCGACGGCGCACCAATGCAGTCTCCGGCAGCGTAACTGCAGGCATATATAACAAAGTTAATAGTCAGAAAATCCTCCTACTGAATAATTATGGCCGCCAATGAGCAGCTATGAAGCTTACATGTGCGGCTGATTTGTCTGGTAGCTCTTGTTCACAGTCAGCAGTCCTCGAGGGTTGCGCGAGAGGTCGACGGCTTCCAGGTTCAGTCCATTCGTTGCCGCCTACAACAGCAGCAAACCCACCATGATAAGTCCATCGTTCTGTGCGAAATAATAATGTTGAAACGGATTAGCGAGACCCACCTGACGTCCGACAGTGTACAGAAGCGCATCGGCACTCGTAATCTTGCCGCTGTTAAAGTGCACCGTGACGCCGCTGTCGGTTTTCTGCATGATACACAAACTCGGTTAATAGAGCTGGCATAGTTGAGTTCTCCACAAACTGATTTTCCCCAAATACCTCGACGTGCTTGATCGTCTCGCCGAGCAAGAAACGCGCGCCCTTGCTTCGCATCTCGTACGTGAGGTTGCTGATGATCTCGTTGTCACAGAACGACAGAATCTGTCCATGTAACCAACAACCGCCGCACCACATATCAAGCAGTCTGTTAGTCAATCCCTTTCCATTTCTACTAACCAGATTGCAGATAATAGGCGCACCTCTGGACGTCCATCCACGACCGTGACCGAGTGGCCCGGCACGACGTTCATCATCGACGCGTACTCCATACCAATGACGCCGGCACCGACCACGATGAGCGAGCGCGGCAGCTCGCGGATGTCGCCGCTGAGGATCTGGTCACTGTCGAAGATCACTTTGCCGTCGATCGGCACGAGCGGGTTATGCGCCGGTCGCGTGCCGCAGGCGATCAGGAACTTGTCAGCGCGCAGGCGCGAGACCATGTTAGCGGCGTCGTAGTCGCTCTCGCCCGCGTCAGCGCCAGTAGCCTCCGTTGTGTCGCGCACGATCGAGATCTCGTGGTCGTTCTCAAAGCGCGCGAGCCCCGAGATGTAGTCGACGCGCGCCGCCTTGAACTGCGCCTTGATCACGTCCACCTCCGAGTTCACCACGCGCTTGACGCGGTAGAGGATGTCGTCGATCGTCACGGTCTTCATCGAGTACGACTTGCCGTAGAAGCTGAGTACGCGATTCGATAGATATAAATACCATGGTGTGTCAGTCAATCAAGCAGGTACACAGCCCGCCATTAACCAGAAGCCTACGAGCGAGCGTACCCGTGGTGGCGGTACCCCGAGAGGTGCAGCACGGCCTCGCGGAAGGTCTTGGATGGGATGGTGCCCGTGTGCACGCAGACACCGCCCACGAACGTTTTCTTGTCGACGACCGCGACGCGCTTGCCTTTCTTGGCCGACTCGATTGCGCACTGCGTGGCCGACGGCCCGCTGCCAATCACCACGAGGTCGTAGTTAGCCACCTGCGGCTTGATGGACGACACCAGGCGCTGCTGCTGGTGGAAGAGCGGCTGGTTGCTGCGGAACAGCGCGGTGCGGCCGAGCGCGCGCGCCGTCAGGAGCTTCGCGACCGCCATCTCTTGCTTCGTCTTCTGGCTTGGTATTCAAATCAAAATGGCGTCCAAGCTCTGCGTGGACGAGCGGCGAACGGTGCAGTTAAGTGTGTATGGAGCGGACAACTAACCAGGGTTAGGGTTGCTCAAAATGGTAATTTGACTTGGTTGGACTATAGGAATTACCGATCCTCTTTAAAATGCTTTCCTGGCTGCGCGAAATGGTAGTTTGACTTGGTCAGACTATTGGAATTACCATTTATGGATTATAAGAAAGGGCTAGATCCTCCTTATAATCCATACGAAACACACACAGAAAATACCCGCACGCCCATATTATATTATTATCCATCACTGAATAAAATTCCTTCATCATCATATTATTATTATCCATCATGCGCGTGTTCGTGACCGTGGGGACGACCAAGTTCGACGCGCTCGTGCAGGCGCTGGACTCGGACGAGTGCCTCCGGGCGCTCGCGGCGCGCGGCTGCACGCACCTGCTGCTGCAGATCGGCCACGGCGCGCACGTGCCGCGCGAGCGTAGCGACTCTGCGCCGGGCCTGGAGATCGCGCACTACCGCCACAACCCGCAGTACAAGCAGGACGTCGAGCGCGCGGACCTGGTGATCAGCCACGCCGGCGCCGGCTCGATCATGGACGCGCTGTCGCTGCGCAAGAAGCTCGTGGTGGTCGTGAACACGTCGTTGATGGACAACCACCAGACCGAGCTCGCGGAAGCCATGGCCGAGCAGCAGTACTGCGTCGCCACCACGTGCGACGCGCTCGCTGAGACGCTGCGCACCGCGGACCTGAGCGCGTTAAAAGTGTACCCGGACCCAGACGAAGACGCGTTCCCGAGACTAGTGGACCACGTGATGACGAGAAGCAGCAGTAGTAGCAGCGGAGGAGGCGAGAAGAAGAGCAAGGACGCGTGAGATTGTGAGTGTGGTGGCACACGCACAGTCACCCTGTTTGCTATGAATGTATGTATGTTGGGTCTAAGTAGTGTGTGTTTGTTTCGCTCCTGTCCGCCTTCGAAATGGCCATCGTGTTCGCGTGTGTTGCTTGCCAATGAGAGGCATCGTCTCGTCACCGCGCCGAACTGAACAACGGGCGCTGCCTGCCTATCTGCCCATAGTTGCAACCGCGACCCAGTGAGGCTCCGACGTATCGAAGGCGATATTCAGCCGAGTTGCGTAGTGTATAGACAGAGGGGGGCTTCACTTCAGCATTGCTTGACTTGTGATTGGAATTCACTGTCAACTCCTGGCAGCAAAAGACAATAATACAATGTACTACGAGATAAAAGATAAAAGACAAAATACTGTTACACTTGTTAGTGATGGTCGTTTTGTCTTTTCTCAAAAAAGACACATCCAGGTACGTGACTTGATTTCAGTATGCCCACACGTCTGATCATCGTCTGGGTTGAGGACGCCAACAGTCTTCACTCCATTGACCACCTCGCAGGGTCACTCTCTCTCGCTCTCTCTCTCTCTGGAGCTCTTCTCCCAAGCAGCCGACAGACACCTCTGACCTGAAAGCCTCTAAAGGTCTCTGCGAGGATGTGTGTGATGTGCAACGGCCCGTCCGACCTCTCGCTGATCAAAGGAGCCGCCGACGTGGAGCTGCTCGCTGTCGACAGCGAGCAGCTCATCGAACACCTCGAGACCGTTCTGGAAGGCGTGCTGCAGCTCCGACCGGGAGAGGGCTCGCCCGTGTCGTTGCTCGACTCGGTGCCTGTATTGACGCTGAATTTGTATCCCGGCTACTCGTCAAGGCAAGTGGTCGACGCTGACCGCCCACTGCTGCTGAATGCGTTTGCGGTCCTCGCCAAGCACTCACAGCGCTTGAACACGTTCCCAGACCTCAAGAGCGCGTTCTGGATGGACGTGCTTCGTACCAAGATGTTCCCCGCTGGCACGCGTAACGTGCACAAGTGCTCGTTTGGAAACCCCGAGTTCCCTCGTTTCGTCGTCGACTTCAGCCACTACCAACGTTTGTGCGAAGTGAACGAATCGCTGGGCGATGTATTGTACACGTTCATGACCACGGCAGCGACAGCGCAGACTCGGGCGCAGCAACACGAGTCGAAAAGCCTCGTTCTACCACTCAAAGTGTCGGGTAAGGATGCGAAGGTCGCTCTCGGGTTCTCGTTTGCGCGCTGCGAGCTCGATTCAGCCTCGCTCGAGATCATCGAGCGCTTCCTCGACCGCGCATTCGCTAGCCTAGAGCGCCAGTACGACGTCACCATGCTGGATCTAAGCAGCAATCCAATGTGTCCTACCGAACTCGCCATTGTCGCGAGGATTGTCCAGAAGAAGAGCGTGTACCAGTTTGAAGAGCTCATGCTGGACGAGATCATCCCAAGTATTGTGAACAGCGAGTACCGCCCACCAGCCGAGACGCCACGCGAGTTCCTCGACATCATGAGGGCCGCATTTGATGTGCACAAGCTGCCGCAACTGTCCAAGGGCGCGCTACCATCACTGTTGACGGCGGGCGGTGAGGCTACAGCAAAACCAATTTCGCCATCCCGACTGCGTAAGATCTCGATGCGCAACAACTGCTTGTGTCCAAAGTACTTCGCCGCGCTTTTCTCGGCGCTGCGATACGGGTGTCCGCTTGGAGAGGACGCTTCCAGGTACATCACGAAGAATTGCGACGACAGTGATGACGATGAAAACAAGGAATTGAAGAAAGAATACTGGCGCTGGCTCGCGTTCGGACTCTTCTACCCGCGTCCAAAGCGGTTCGCCGACGCGTTCAAGCTGCGCAACCTCGGCCGATTTGAATGTGATCGAGACGTCGCGGAGACTTTCATGAGCACGATGACCAACCCAGTGAGGGAGCTAGTGAACCACGGTGTCGACGATGGATCGTACTCTTCGGTGGACACTCTCATGGTCTGTACTGTGAAACAAGGAGCAAGCATCGAGATCTTCGAATTCGGTTCCAAATCAAAAGCGATATGGTCGGATACTCTGTCGGACCGCAGCGAGTTGGAAGCTCTTTATGAGCGCGAAGACGGTTCCTTGTGCGTCGTGGTCCCAGGTGTTGGTCTCGGATGGGTGCGCCAAGAATTTGTCGAGTGTATCGAGCGAGAGTCGCTGGAAAGGCGCTGGTCCGAGCAAAGTGGATGGTATGACGTGCAGCTGGGGATCAACACCTACGGTCACTCACCAGAGAGCATGCGCGGACTGCGCTTCATGATCGAAGTCATTGGTCGGCAAGTGCGCTCGCTCTCGTTTGACTACACCATTGAAAACAAGCGCGGCTTTGTTCCGTTCATCCTCGCGAACTGCAGAAACCTCCAGCGACTGAGCTTAGAGAACGTGGACGTCTTCCCAAGCGACGGTGATGCGCTGGTCGGGGCTCTCAGCGGAGACCTCGGAGGTCGCTTGCTGTCGTTGAACCTGAACAGTTGCAGAAAGCTCAGCAACGTGTTCGCAAGAAAGCTGGCTCCAATTCTAGCCGACACCGACGATCCACCAGCGTTACAAGAGCTTCGGCTCCACCAAGTTGGCTTCACTCCCCAGGGACTCGCAGCTTTGTATGGAGCGCTGGAAGCCAATCGCATGCTTGAGCTGATGGAGCTCACTGGGTCGAGAACCCCGCGTGGCTTTGTACCACAAGACGAAAAATTCGAGCGCGAGCGCCTGGAGGCTTCGTACCAGGGCCAGTTGCTGCAGTCCGCGGCTTCCATGGAAATGAAAGTAGCGTTCCTAAGTGTCGTGGGCAACAGCAAGAAAGATCGCCCGGACAAGCAAGCGACAGCGCTCCATTCGCTGGATTCGTGGCTGCTGTCGACCATTTTCGCATTTGCAGCGAGTCGACAAGTGCGCCGCCGCATAGCATGGAATTCCAACATCAACCAGAAGCACTACGCCGAAGAGGAGTAGCCAAGCTCAGCCATTATTCTCAGTCAACGGCTTGTATGCACAACAAACAGTCAGTGCGACAGATTACAGTGGTCTCTTTAGCTGCGACTTTCATCACCACTTTGGCGTCGAGCCAAACGGACGACCCGACCACTCTTCCGTTGGAATGACCGAGAGCGATAGAGAGAAGCGAGCGCTGAGAACAAATACACAGGCAACCAATTAGCCCTTCTTGACAGCAACAAGACTTCTTACCTTGAAAAATAGAAGCCCCTCCCTCCAAAGAGAAGTCACAAAGAGTACCACAATAATAATAGAAGTCCGGTTATTATTCATTACCCTTCCGCTATACTGTAATGAGTCACTCGCAAATAGGACACGTCGTCACATGTGTGAACCTGAAACAGGACATGACCCAGGTCAGATTAATTCAGTGGCCTGGGGTATAGTCAAGAGAACTCATTGACATGATGTGTGGATGTCCCGTCACGATGTCACATCATGTCACGTCCCTTTCAGCGTCTTTGCGAGAGAAATTA